>JAJHUR010073430.1:0-33495 GCA_027495735.1 Lutjanus campechanus
ATTTCTGCTCAGCCCTGCTTCCAATTTTGCCCAGTGGCTACTCACAATATTGCAGCAAAAAGTTCCCCTCCAGCCCAGAAACCATTTTCTCCATAGACCACTGTGGGCCAAGTGGGAACTCAATGGCAGGGCAGCTGAGAAACACTACTGCACATATTCAGTGGGCCTCATACCAGAAACTAAGACTACTGCACCAGGCAGTTTATTGGACTGAAAACGGTATCCAGCTCTAATAATACATCCATGGTAGCTTCATATTTACTGTACAAACAATGTTCGACAAACGACAAGGGATGGTGGTATAAATCTTTTTTATCAACCTCTCTGCAAGGAAGCTAAAAAACTTATTTCTCAAAGTGGTAAACAATTCTTGTTTTTTCATAATGGCAATAGTGGCATTTCATTTCCAAAGCACAGTCAGTGATCATGGGAGAAACAGATAAGCATCTGGGCCACATTCAGGCTGGTTCCTGTTTGTCCTATGGGAGAGAGTGACTCCTTATTGCATGCTGCTGCTGGTAAACCTATCAGGGCACAAAGGAGAATGGGACCCTCTGTAGACAACATGTCTCCTCTTCAGACAATAATGGCTCTCCTCTGAACAGGGGACAATGTGGGAATCTTGCCGGGGGACCCACCTTGCCTGCTGAGTATGCTGAATTGAAGTTTATAGGTGGGTTGTTACAAGTCTTTTAGAAGTCTTTAATTCATTTGATATTTTCATTATCCAAACTACAGGATATATTTGACATATGTTCATATTTAGCATTAAACAATGGTAAAAGACTGAGTAAAGAAAGCCTCACTTTGATGTCATGTCGCCATTAAAACCAGCTGACATGAAACTCAGGGTTCCTGCTGTCGTTTTGTGTGTTACACAATTAAATCTGGAAATTGTGTCATTTCCCTTCCTAATCTACACCCATTTCCCCCACATATGGGTGTCATCCCCCGGTGTAACTCATAGAATTGCAGGGGTTTGTCACTGTCAGACATCACAATGCTCATTGTTCTAATGGCTGCCTGACAACCTGAGGACAATGCATGAAAGACTGATACTCTTAGGAGTGAAATATGCTCAGACAGCCCAAAATACAGTAAATGTGTGTTTGTGTATGTGTGTTTGCTGCACATATGTGTGTCTGTGCAGAGTAAGGCAGGGAAGAGCTTTATTTTGCATCATGTCATGTCACTGTGACCCACTGCTACTGTATGCTGTTTTCCCACAGCTCACAGTCTCTTCACAGTTGACAGAGCTACCTGTGACCGGGCCCCCACCCCTCCCTCTTCAGATTAAAGTAAAAACCTGGAAACCATTTTACTTCTCTTTTTCCTCTAGAGTCCTCATAATGAAGGGAAAGTGCTCTGGCTCTGCTGCCTCGGAGAGCAAAGGCACAGGCTCGATGGGAAACTGTAAAGCTTCTGCAAAAATGTCTCCTTTTAGGGCTCTGCAAGCTCTGTTACACCCACACTCCACCATAAATTTCAAAAGATGAAATAGCGTGTGGCTCTTATCTTTATTTACACTATATAAAGCTTTTTTTTCTACATAAGGGAGAATGAAAAAAGTGACCTCTAGAGTCCAAAAAGCCCCAACTTCTCATGGAGGAATTGAAGTTGAATTAGGTCTATTTAAGTTTCACTGTTTAAATGTTGTCCCATGCCCATTCCACCAACATCAAAGATGTTTTGACAATTTTATTTATGCATTAACTGGCACATTTCAATGGAGAGGTGCCTGTTTTTGGGAGGTTCATCATGCAGACATACTACATATATTTGTAGTCATTAAAGCTAAAGAAAGATAAATGCATAAAATTTTGCTCTGTTTTCCTACAAAGTCTGTGTCTCCCATGACTCCACACTTGTTAAATCTCCAACACGCTCAATCAGATGCTCCCATTTGTTTATAAATGAGCTGTTTATGTGTTGCACCCACTCTGCAAGGGCAATCACCATCATCCAGTTGGATTGTGCCTGGGCATGGGTATAGGAATCACTGCAAGCTTGTTGTTGATGATGAGAGTGTCTACAGCTTATCCAGGGATAGAGCCCACTCTGCAATCAACCAACAGTCAATCATGCTCTGGAAGCAAAACCCAGCTTGTTATCAGAGATCATTACAGAGCGATTACAGTGGAATGATGTAGACTAATGCATGACAGACTGAAAACAAAACGTTTTCTGGACAACATATTCAAATGATTGATTTGGCACAATATAATGGACTCACCAGTAAGAATCAAAGCTTTGCGACCTGTGGGTTTCACAGCTTGTGTTACTGGTATGGTGGCAGCGTAACAGGTTCTCAGGGTCAGCGAGGGGCCAAACAGCAGATAAGCGCTGAACAAATAATCTATACAGCCAGTCACCTTACGGTTTTACTATCCTGTAATAAACTACCATACAGTAGACTCATCACTGTAGTGATAAGATACTACTTTCCTTTTGATTTAACAAGCACATCTGCACCCACACAAATGGCTCAGATATCTTACATTTGACGACACATTTTCAACATTAGTTTTTGGTCAATTATAAAATACTGGACAATAACACCAACTGTATTGTATTATGCTTGAAATAAAACATAGGCTCGTCTGGCTCTGATACCTTCAGATGGTCGCGATAATTAGCTGCCCCACTTCATCCTCATTATACCAGCAGCACCAAAACACTTTGCTCTCATTAGGGCCGAGCCATTGTCCGTCAGCAGTTAGCAACCATTTTGCCTTCCCCATTATAACACAAAGAAAGGGGAGGTAAAACAGTTTACCCACAAATCTCCCTCTGTGTGCCCACTGGTTCACTCCACTTATTCAGGCAGGGAAGTAAAGACCATCTGCTCATTTTATACAACTCCACTCTCAAAACACTCACTAATGCACATTCACAGATTCTATTGTCGTCCGCCAGCAGATTATTTGACCAAACAGCATCACCAAAACTCCCTCCAAAACACGTCTCAAAGAAGGCCAAGGTTGATCAAGCCACGGTTGTGGAAGGTGGCCATTGCTTTGTGAATGCGTGAGGCTTTGCTCCACGTCTCCTACTGGCGAAGGATGAATGGCATCGACCAAAGGAGAAGTTGGACTGAGCATGAGCTCAGGCATTACCGCCACAGGAGTAGCCACTGGTAAAAAAGATGGGCAGCTGCTCTCCGGTGCTCCCACAGCCAGACATGAAAGGGCCAATATATAAACACAGACAGCATGCCACAGCAGCTAAAATCTATTTTTGAACTGTAGAGGTGGTAAACAACTCATTGTCAAGTTCAATACTTTTTACAGGACACATAGTTCCCTTCTATCCTGTCCCTCTCTCTCAAGGAGAGGTTCTTCAGGGATTGTGGGAGTTTTCCACTCATGCTGCAATAGACTCCTCTACACACCTATGACTTCTTTGGGCAGTTTCACACTTTGGCCTGTTCAATGGCACACCATGTGGGGCCAAACAAGCACACATTAATCTGCACTTTGTATGAATATTCAGATACAGCTGTCTGTGACACGGAGATAGCAGCTGGTGTGCTTGGGCCCCACAGATATCCCAGTGCCATGCCTGGACAGAAGCCGCTGCATCTGGGCCAAGGCAGGCCCAGCCGGCCCTGGCAGGCCCACCCAGGCCCAGGATCTCCCCCAAATCCCACCAGTGACACCCTCTGCACACGGGTGGTCAAAGACTCAATGAACACCTTTAGCAGCCTGCAGCAGATCGACAGTGACATTTTCAGTATGTCATCACAATGATGATGAAATAGTTGGATATATGACACTAAAAATGACAACTCTGTTTTCTCAATCATGCTGCCTTCGATTCAAGATCAACACACAGTAGAATGTGGCAAAAGTTGGTCATGTATTTCTGGAAGATTACAATGTCTAAAAACACTTGACTTTTAATTTAACAACACATTTCCTGCAGTCTGCTAGTTGCTACAACCTCCAGGAAAACATGGGCTATGTCGGAGGAAGGAAGTCGGCAAATTTGACTTAAATGTAATATGAATAAAACTTTAATACACTGCCTTGTCCATGCACATGATTTCTGCGTGAGTAACCTGATGATTTTGCACCAAAATTAGTGTGTATATGCAGGTTTTTAACTGTGGCCAAACACACTAAAAATAGCACTGACTGTTTTCCCATTACTGATAGAAGAGTTTAGTTTTTTTTCTGCTGTGCATGCAGGAGAACAGAGAGAAAGGTGTTTTAACTGTATCAGTGTGTTCAGCTCTCAGTACTTTTGTAGTTTAAGTTCTCTTTTGTGGTTTTTAGTTCTCTGTGGTTTGAAGTTTAATTTGTCTTTTACATCCCTGTATGTACTTAAACATATCTGCCTTATTTTACAGTTTCATATGTTGTTACTACTGATGAAAACCCAACATGTCCTGATTTTACTGCTTCATAATATCAGGTTTTAAATAACAAAATAATAAAATAATTTCACAGACACTTGGCTAAAGAGCGACTCATCGGTTAAATACACACCTTCAAGTGGGTACAAACTCTGCTGTGCTGGTCTAATGCACAGAATCCAACCGAGTCGCAGAAGTTACCAGCGGAGGCGACAAGCCATCATTGCCTCCACTGGAAAGGGGGCGAAAATGGCGATCGGAGCTGAAACTGATAAATGCCGCTGAACAACATTTGCCATTGAAGACAAAACCCAGATGTTAGTGGGTTTAGATTTTTATCAGCAATAGTAATTGTTTAACAGTGAAGACAACTCCCATGATCCCATGTTACTTTACAACATCATTACATATAGTGTGTTTACATGTAAATTATGTTTAACATGAATACTCTAAAACATTTTTTAATGTTTAGCAAAAAGATTTCAGTTATTGAGAAGTCAAAAAACTTCTTCATCATATCAAACTTAGAGTTCTGTAAGTCCGGGACAAGGTGGGTTTTATATAACTGCATTAACAAGTCGGTGTTGAAACAGATGGTGTTACTTTGTGTACCATTTAGGGCTTTTGTTGAGCACTCTTGACAAAGCAGTTTAAATTAAATTAAATTTTACTCAAGTGAATCATACACACATGGTCTTCACTTCAGCCAGTCATGGCACAGGACACAGCTCAGTGAATGTGGACCAAACGCCACTTCAATAAAGCCATAATGGTCACATTTTTCATTATGGCTAAATGTCATAACCGGCTCAGGATGGCATTTACGTTTTCCCTAATGACATGAATGTAATTTGCCCTTTTTAATTACCCAACTTAATCTCATACTAATCCAATGATATTGCCATAACAAGTAACGCAAGTACGGCAAGCTGGTTGGAAGACAAAGCCTGCGATGGTGAAAGAGTTTGTGTTTGGTGGGCCTGGCGTTACCGCCTCCCTGACAGTCTGCTGGTTGGCCCTGACAACACAGTGCCACAGTGCCAGGCTGTCAGCGTGCCAGGCTCAGAGAGCAGCTGCCAGGCCAAACCAGCGGGCACTAATTCAGCCAGCCACAGGGAGCCCCCTCCACCCCGTCTTCTTCCAGGCCCTCCCTGTGGCTACAACTACCCCCTCATCTGTGCGTGAACACACACACACCTTACACAATACAGGCTTTAATTATGACAAACTTGCCAAAACCTAATCTCCCATCTTTTTAATCAAAGACATTTGTAGCTGAAGGGGGTTGCCAATATTCTAATAACTAATTACCAGAATTTCTGGTGAATAAACACCTTTTCCTTTGACCAACAGTGGCCTTTCGCAATCAAGCAAAGCCTGAAAATCTCTCAAAGCCAATGATGCAAGAAAATCTGGAGGCCAGTTTTTGCTTGATGCTGTAGAAGATTAATCACAGCTACATGAGACAATTTTCAGATGTGTTCCAAAGTTGTTATATTCACAACATTTAATTAATACCCTCATTTTATCAAAATAAGAAAGAATTATTTCTCAACATTACAAGCTTGATGGGGGGGTCGCATCATTAATTTGCATGCTTGCCATTGACACATGTCCATGTTCACTGCACAAATCGTTAACATCCCGCTCGTTTTGTCATTATCTCCCGTGAATGAGAGTGCAGTCGCTGAGCCCCGGGGACTGTGGCTGGGCCAGTTACTCTGTGGTTGGTTAAGTGACGGCCAAAATGCTCAGAAGCGTTCAGCTGCTCTTCTGATGTGATGAAGACTTTCTGTGGTTAAATCCTGCTGTGTCCGGGGCCTCTCCCTCTGAGCTGAGCTTATGGTCGAAAGGACAAACTTTTCCTCTACAAAGAGTGGCTGGATTAGAGTATTCTGGTGGCTAGAGAACTATCTGAAACATGAAAGGCTTCAAATACTGCACTGGCTTTCATTACATGCCATCCAAATTTCTCTCCCCCTCCTCGTCTTTTCTAGTCTTATTGTACACATTATACTGAGAACGGGAGAAGGAATGGACCATCATAGTATAGTACAAAGTTTCAAGAGAGTTTCAGAATACGTTTCTGCTCTCATGCTTGTGCCTACACTATCTGGACCAAGTTTGAATGGCATGTCTTGCTGTGAACCTCTCTGTAAAGAAATACTTTTTTGCCGCTGTTTCTTAGACACACACTTATTAGCAAGACCAAGACAGCCATGGCAGCAGCTTTGTGAGGATGTACTTAGGCACTGCAGATTTTTATGCTTAATGCTAAATGCATGCAAACTTGCAAACACTCATAATTCTAACATGGTCATTCGTGTTTCGCCATCTTAGCTGACAGTGTAAGCAAGCTAATATTTAGTAATTAACACTAACCACAAAGTAGGCCTACAGTTAAGGCTGAAGGGAATGTCATGTACTCATGTAGTTTTGCAGCTACCTGGTACAAAAAAAAAAACTAGACTAGTATCGCTAAACTAATTCACAAATGTTAATTAGTCTGGAATCTCTCAGTTAATTTTTGTTTTCCATGTGCATTATCAATATGTGCTGACCAAAAATGCCTCTGGATGCAATTGGATAGACCTAAAACTAATTAGAGCGACAAAATGTAGTCCCTCTTGTATTAAAACTAAATGGTATACTAAAATGTTACATTTTAACTGAGAAATAGGCAATGCAGTAACAAAATCTTGATCCATATTTGATCAGCACTGCCTAGTCCGACAGTTTCAGAAGCCTGAGGCGTTGCACTGGATGAACCTGCTGACTGGACACAAATGGATAGACCTACAACCAGTCAGAGCATCAAAACATGCGACATGGCTCCTGGAATGCTGTCTGAGCGGAAAGGGGGCTGCACAAATCTGCCAGAGCAAATGAAAACATGTGCTCATCTGGTTCCTAAGCTAGTCACAAACTAAAATATTTGGCAACTGATGGCGCAAGAAGAAAAGTCAGGTGATCACCAAAGTCATTAAGATTCAGCATGAATGTCCGCACAAAATTTCATGGCAATCCATCGAATAGTTGTTGAAATATTTTAGCTTGGAACAAAGTGGTGGACCAATCAACCGACCAACATAAACATCCATAGGGCCAGGCTGCTAGCGTGGCTAAAAGTGTTCATTAGTGTGCTTATGCATGCACAGTCAGACCAGCTGAAGACTGACATTCCTAAGGCCCGCTCTCCCTGCATCAAACACATTCTCATCTGCACCCTCATCTGTCACTCATGCTCTATCTGAGCGCGTCTGTCCCAGCTGAAGGTCACAATATGGCTGGTTCCTTTGGAGAGGCCCTTAAGGTCCCGATGCTCCATGCTGCCTGAGTAAACATGGCGCAGCAGTTCATAAAGATGCATATTGTGTGCCTGCATCTGTGCATGCGGGTGTTTGAATCAATGTGTGCATATTGAGGGCCGGGGTCTTCCTGAGCTGGGTTTCCTGACTGCAGGGACACATACATACCGTTAGTAAGGCTGGCTGAAATATTGATGCTGTGTTTTGTTCTCATTTTTGCTGTACTTGAGAGGCCATCTGGATAGGTCAGCCTTTCTCACGTTAAATATTCATTCTCTCGTTGAATATGACCAGGGGAGAGCAAAAGAGGGTCATTTTGTAACGTGAGAGAGAGACAGAGGGTGAGGTGGTGCTGGTGGAGGGGGGTGAGCAGGATTCAACAATAGGTTTTTCCTAACAGATGGAAGATTGGCTGCAGGGATATAGTTCCTGTCTCTTATACACATCTAGATGTGTATAAGAGACAGGTTGACATGACGTCTAATTTGTTGTGCCACAGTTGTGAACTGCTGAATACGGCCTATCAATCTGTCTCTTTGTGCTGCATTACTCAGGTAAGACCAACAGATCAAGTTCTCCCAACAAGCCAATCAAATAAGTCGCTTCTGGCCAAGTCTGCCACCTAAGGCTAAAGCAACTCCCAGATGAAATGAGGCTTGTAATTAGCTGGGAAATGTCTATGTGGCAGGACTCGATCATGAGTACAAATTTAAGAAGCTCACAAACAATCTTATTATTGAGAGTCCAGTGGTCCAAAGTGTGTGTTCAGCAGAGAAATGCACCGTGATCTGACTGTGCACTTAGTCTGAAAACTCAGCAATGAATTTTAATGATGTGCTCAGGAGTCAAACCAGCTGACATGACATGACATGTCATGACAATTCTAACACGGTGCCATTTAAAGGGAGTGGCTGTGGTAAATTATCCCTCCATTCTTAATAATTAACAAAAGCCTATTAATTATGAACAAATCTGTAGCCTAACACTCATCAAGACGCGAGATGGTTGCCTAGGAGCATTGGCCTGTTCTGAATACCTTGTCGCTTTGGTGTTGTTGTAACTGGAGCTGTTGCAGTATGACAGTTAATATGGTGGAAAGTAAATAAGGCGGTGGGGTACGGGGGACACAATACCTGTGTTTTGAGTGCTGTCAGAAGGGCGTCACAAGCCTAGGTGATCAATAATGCAGTCTGGCACACGTCAGGGTGCCTTGGTAGCCTATGCTCAGAAATAAAAACCTTTAATTAAAAGGACCATTCAAGCCACGATCAAAAATACACATTTTTCCTCTGGCCTGAAGTGCTGTTTATTAATCTACCTTTGTTTGGTGTGAGGTGCCGTGTTTTGGAGACATCAGCCGTAGAGAGTCTGTCTTCTCTTGAATATAAAGGAAGTGGAGGAAAGTAGTTCTGACATGAATCTGTAGGAGGTACTTTCTTAAGACTGAAGAAACTCTGTCATGAAACTGTAGTAACTACTTGCTACTTTCTATTTCAGACCGAAAGTAGTACTAAGAAAGCAGTTCAGACAGTTAAATTTAGATGTACATGGAACTGTAGAAACTACTTCTTCAGACTGGGGGAGTACTGTCTAAGAAATCAGTTCCTAGAATTCAGTCTATTCAGGTCAATTCTATTTTATTTTATAGCACCAAATAATCAACAAAATTATCTCAGGGCACTTTTCAGATAGAGAAGGTCTAGACTATACTCTCTTTATAAACCCAATTGTTCCCACCAAGAGCAAGCTCTGAGGTGACTGTAGAAACTACGTTCTACTTTCTATTTAAATAGTTTTGTTGTGAGTTGCTGAGTTTTGAAAATATTGGCTGTCGAGATGTAACTTCTTTCACTACTACTTTCTTAGACATAGTGTTACTTTCTGTTTGTGGATTATGTTGAGTAGCCAGGTCATTATTTGAAATATAAAAGAGACATTGCTTTTTAATTTTTTTCAAATGTATGTTTTGTCTCTTTGAGTCAAGTGCCTTCTAGTCTCACTATATTTGAGAGAAGGCAGACATCTCTAAGGTCTATCTCCCTAAAACTCAGCAACTGACACCGAAACAATCTACATGGATAATTAGCACTACAGGCCAACTGGACATTTTATATTTCAGGGTGAACAGTTTCTTCAAGCAAAATATCTGTAGTTTTGTGCGCAGTTCCAAATGGTCCATGAGAAGTGATAGTGAGAAGTGATAATCATTGTTTATGGGTGACCTATTCAAATTACACCTTAAGCAAACAGGAGGCCTCCTGAGTCCCACCACTCAGTCAAAACAATAATTGGTCTTACACCGTTGAACCTCCATTTTCGGATGCTAAATCAACACAGCTGGACATCCTAAAGTTTGTGTTTATGTCTGTGCGCTACCTTTCCGACTTGGGTCTAAAAATAGCTCAGCAGCATCCTGCTGTGATGCTGAAGGTGCAGTCATCTTTCCCCTCTGAAGGACACAACACTGTCTGAAGTTTAGGAGCAGGGGGAGCAGGGGGGAGGGAGGGAGGAAGCGGTGACTACCGTGTGACAAGCGCCCTGTTCCTTCCTCCCAGGCCTGAGAAACAGGAAGTGCTGCACATAAGGCATTATTGTGACGGAGAGGAAATGCAAGGTCCTCTAAAATAAGTTTGCCAATCTGGCTGTCAATGACAGGAGTCTGTCCTCCATAGCCCCACAGAGACCTGTATCCACCCGCCTCCAAAACCTCACTGTTGAGTGATGCAGATATATAAAACAAAAACTATAGCCACACAGGACTTATCTGTGTAACAATTCCTAAAAATAAATAAAAACCCTCACAGAACATGAGTTGCTCATCTACTGCTACCTCAAACTGTTTGTCTATTATTGTGTGACTTCAGTGTTTTAAAAAGTTAGCTTGGATTCATTGAAGTTGCAAAATAAGAGACTAACTAAATAATCGGAGCAGCACTAGACAAGCAACTCCCGTGTTCTGCAAGGTAAAATTACTGTTTTTGCAAAGGGAGTCTGGTTGAGCAAGAGAGAGCAATGCTTGGCTTCTATAGTTATATATAACAAAGGTTTTCCAAAGGAAAAGGCTGTCTGACAGCAAGGTAAAGTGAAAATATTCTAAATATAGAGTATTCTTCAACTGAGACAGATCTTTTTTAGTTGGATCTTTTTTAAGGTGGCTAAAATAAATTCTGCAGCTGACACTGTCCATAGCTTTATACTGATTAGCTCTTCTCTGCCTCTCCAAACTGAGGCTGTGTCAACTAGCAACTAATGTAGGCAATACACTGACTATCAGTAAGTACCTTGTACAACCACACTTTAAATAATCTGAACTATCCCTTTAAGTCCACATATAAAGTTGTGGCACAGGAAATTCCGTTTTGGAAGATTTGAGAGTTGCAGCTCAAAGATCACATCAAGTGAATCAGCTTGAAGATGATGTGTTAAACCCTTTGTTCCCCGCTGAACCCGCCCACCTACAGATTGAGCAACAACCACATTTCAAAGGGTTAAAGGAGGCATATGGGTAGGATCCACCCTGCTTGTGTTTAGCAGAAGCTGAGGAGGAGCTGGTTGCTAAGAGAGATGCAAGGCTTTGTGCCGGGCTGCCTCCCAGTTAATTAAAATCCTACTTTATCTGTTTCATGCTTTCAATTAGAAAGCTCTGGAAAGGGCCCAAGCCTCTGCATGTAGATAACCATAGCAATAAGATGTGATTAATACGGGGGGCCCATTTGCGCTGCAGGCTGCAGCAATGCCCTGCTGTTGTGTGCATGCCTTATTTTGATCCCAGGCATCAACGTCTTGATGAGACAAGCAAAAAATGGCTGCACAGTGTCTCTGCAAAGTCTGCATGGCACCTCAAGCAGCAAATTAGACGGATAAGATCTGTTTTTAAGAGGACATGGCAGGTGTTGGCCACCTGTGATCAAGTATGTCTGAACTGCAGAAATGATTGAAGCTGCAGAGAGTCAGCATCACAATTGAACCTGTGCCAAGTCTGTTTTTTTTTCTTGGTCATCAGTAATCAAAAGAAGTGGCAGCTAGCAATGTTTTTGCTCAATTAACAACAGATTCATCAATGCCCCACTCAGCTTTTCACAATCAACTGACTGAAACACAGAGGCCAAGCTGTAGCAGCAATAAATCACAATAAACTCAGCACATTATGGCTTAACAGGCATATGGAGCTGTTTTTAGTTAGTTTGTGTTTCAACAGCCAAACCTAATATGTTTTGTCACTTTGAGTAATTATATTATCAGAACAGATTCGGCAGGATAAAATGAATGAAATACATTGCAACTGATACACTTGAATATCATACAGATTATCTAGATGTTACTGTTAAGAGTGCCATCAATTACCACTCAATCATAACAAAATTGACAAGGATATAGAAGCAAATGATCTGCAATACAAATAATAGAACAGACAGACGTGTTTGGTTACAAACAATAAAAATAGATTTCAGTAAACTGGCATGCAACAGCCTACCAACAAAACCTTTTTCTCTTCTTTTTTCCAAACAAAAAAGACATGGCATCAAACAAACCTTTACACAAAACAGATTATTTACTGCCATCTACTGGTCAAACAATGGAACAGCAAACATGTGTAGGACATGACCTTTTAAGGCTTTGCAACAATTTAATATCTGAAAGACGTGAATGACTGCCTGAGTGAAGATGAGGAGATGGACTGGGGTGTCAGTGTAAAATTGTCTCCTCTCAAGGCTGAAGTGTTCTGTGGCAGGTCAGCAGCACTGGCGCCAGGCCGGGGATATCACTTCTGGCTCTGCTCCTGTGCTGCAGGTGAAGTCTTCGGTGGACTCCGAGGGTGGAAGCGAGTCAGCAGACCTTCTTCTGTGACAGTGTAGTGATTTGCAGCCCACTCCTGCCGCTCCCGATGCATTTGCTCCAGCTGCCTGAGCTCTCTGGGCAGTGCCAGCACACTCTCCTGAAGATCCAAACAGGTAGATGGTTTACCTGCTCACCTGTTAACCCTAACCGACCTGTATGCTTGTAAACTACTGCGTATTATATGTCCATTAAGCAGAAATTTAAATTGCAACTAGCAGACTAGTCTATAAGTAAGAAAACACTCAGATAAGTCAAAATTGAGCACAGTTTTAAGGTTACTCGTACTAAAAAAATAAATGAAGTGCATTTAAGAGCTATTTTAAAATGTCAACCACATTCTTCAATAATGAAATAGTATTTCAAATGCCACTAAAATGTGTGGCACTTTGCTCCGTTCATTATGACCACTGCAAATTATCCAACAAAAAATGACAGCAAGTCAGGTTAAAGACGACATAGCTGTGCTGAATGTTGTTAGTCAATGCTTCGGCCAATTGGTTCTATGCCAGTTTATTCTGATACAGCCAACACGCAACTGTATTTTCATTTTCTAGGTCAATACTGCCAAACTCCACTGGCTTTACAAAATGTCATCTGTCCCACTTTCCACCACACTGGTTTAGCAAGCCGAGGGGCAAGTGATGAGAGGCTGTGAAACATTTTTACACAACAGTTAGCAATTGATAATTAGTTAAACAACTAATCTTTTTGGTGCAAACTATCAAGGATAGTGATGTTTAATCCCCCAAGTTGACTTGTCGCATTCACACCTCAATTTTTCAAGTCTGTCACATGTGCATCTGTACACTGAAACGGGTTGTGGTCACTGCTATTGTACCTTCTGTTTGTTCTGGCTGTGAAGACAATTTCAAAATTGTGAAAACTATTTCAATTTAAGAGACAGGGGACCAAATGTACAGTCCACATTCACTGAAAAAATCATTTGAAAGTTCAGCCGAAGATAATATCAGACCTGCGGGGAAATATATCAAAGTTACAGTAATTTTAGTATCAAATTTTATGAAGCAATTGTGTCCTAAAAAGATTGTAATCTGGAAGATATCCACCTTATTTGACTTACACAGGTTCCTAAAGCCTCAAATGAACTTCAGCTGAACAATTTCATTTTTACACAGAATGAAGACTGTAGATCACACCACTGGAATCATATTAGGAGAGAATCTCAGCCAGAATGGAGAGGAGGAACGATAAAAGTGACAAGAAAAACTGTTTAAATATACATATTGACATTTGAATACTGATTTATAAATTTGAAATGATGTGAGCCAGTTTTAAATGAGCTTCAGCACCTTTACCTTCTATGAAAGCAATCAGGTCTGAAATTAAGATTGTCTGCCACTTCTGAAATCTATGTACAATACTTTAGAAATGTTAACACTGAGTCAGCCTTATCCGACAGTAGGTAATAGGTAATATATTGTGTAAACTTAATCGCCGACAAAAGAGCTGCTTTTGAAAAATAATATTAATTAATATGGAAAAAAATCTACCATGGTTGCAGATGACCTGAAACTTTTATGTTCCACAGCTGACATTTATCCTGTATTGAGCAGGTGACAGGTGTTAATTTAATTCCCTGAAAAGCAATACACAAATTGGAAACAGTTTAAATCCACCTAATTAAAGACAAAAAAACCAAAACAAAACAACTACACATGTACAGAAATGCAGCTCACCTGCTGTGAATCTTGAATGTTGAAACAAATATTTTGGTTCACCTGAGTAGGGCAGAGATGGTCTCTTTCTGCCAAATATTTACTGCTGGAAAATTATTTTTTACCTTTTCATATAGTATCCCACCAGCTTTTAATGACATTTTGTATACATAGTCTGATTCTATGTGGAATGTTTGATTAAAAAAAAAAAGCACATATGTTAGACTAGTTAACTACCCAAGGAGAATGAAAGAAGTTTAGATGTCAACTTTTTGAGTAGAACAGTGTAACAGGCAGCCAGTCAGAGATGTTGAGATAGTTGTGGTGGCTAGTGAGTACAAAATTTCAAAATGAAAAAAGACTATAGACTTTTAAAGCCTAAATTATTTATTCACTGACGACAAATTTGTGCCATGTTGCCAAGACTGAAGACTATACACTCTGGAAAATGTGCATTTGTGCCATGAAAGATTTTTTCTTTGTGCAAAAAAAATTTGAAAACTGTTATTCAAGCATCAGAAAAAATCCCTCTCCTGTCTCCAGGTCATCCAAAACTACAAAACTACTGCCGACAGGATGATCACATCTCACCGATCCTAGGTTCTTCACACTGGTTAACTTTTGCTTTTAGAATTCATTTTAATACTGTTCATATTATTTATTACTTTCAAAGTCCTGAGAGGCCTAGCTCCAAGTCATTTAGCAGATCTCTTAGTGCCCTATGTCCCTTCCTGCTCCCTGAGCTCCTCGGATGTGTCATTACTGGTTGTTCTTGGGTCCAGATTTGTATTTAAATGTGATAGAGCCTCGCAGTGAGGGCTCAGAGACTGTGGAATGAGCTGTCTGAGGAGACTGGGGCTGCATAATGTCATATCTTTCAAATCACTTTTAAAAACCCACTTTTGAAATGAAAAATGGCTTTTCACTGATTTCGTAGATTTTCTCTGGTTTAATAATGCGTTTAGTTTTTATGGCTTTTTCTTTTAGTTTAAATGTTTTTTGTTTTTATTGTGAACCACAAACTGTGTTTTGAAAGGTGCTATATAAATAAAATGTATTATTATTAAAAAATTGTAAAAGAAATTTTAAAACCAACGTCAACACATTTGTGAATTACTCACCATACTGACATGCTCTACTTCATCAGGTTCGTAGTGGCTGCTGCTGAGGTATGAATCCACCAGGGCCATGTAGTCTGTCATGAGCGTATCCAGCAGCACAAGTCTGAGAGGCTGAAGGTGGATCACTGACAGAGCCATCACCTTCAGCAGGGGTACAGGACAGGGCCGCTTCTGCCACATTGCCCTTTCTTCCTGTAAACACACACACCAGTGATTACAGCACATACAGATATGACTATACTATTAATAAACCATCTCAGATGAAACTGTGTGCTGTACCTTGGTGAGCTGAGACTTCATCTGAAGGGATAAGAGCTGCGAGGAGGGCACCTTTAGATGGAGACTCACCACCTCCTGGAGAGTACTGACTCTGTCGGGAAAATAACCTCCCGTCTCTGAATGGAAGCACATGACATCTGCCACCTTAACACATGCAGAGAGAAAAGCAGGAAATAATAAGCTTGAATAAACATACAGGAGAGAAACATGAAAGTGAGGCACACATCATTGAATGATGTTCTGACATACTCAACTGTACATACTGCACGTGTACCTGTGTATCAAAGACGTTGGTTAGCTTTACTCCAAACTGAGCACTCAGACATCCAGCAATGGCTCGGCAGTCATGAATGACCTGTACCAAATGTACGATCAACATAGATGTTACGGTAATAATCATCATAGTGACTGAGCAGTCTTTTTTAGTCTGTTTACACTGCTCACCTTCAGTATGTGCTTATTTTCCAGGATCATGGAAAGACCATTCTTGAAGGCCCGGGCTCCAAGCAACAGGATATCAAACAGGTACACCTTGTTCTTAGTGGCAATCTAGATTAATTGAGACAGGTTTATGTTATTTTCTGATCTTTTCATCCTTGTGAAAAAGGAGGAAAAGAAGAGAGGAGCAAAGGCCAGATGGAAGGATTCAAATAGCAAGAATTCAGAGCCTCGCACCTGCAGCCAACACAGTCTGCCATGCTCAAACACCTCGACTCCATCTGCTCCCACACCTATCACATGCTGCTTCTTGATGTGCATTACCTGAGGGATGGGAGCTCAAGATATTATAGAGCATTTTAAGACAACGGGTCTCAGCAAAAACATGTCTCCACCGTTATATACTGTCCACAAAAGTTTACAAACTGAAAAATATATAAAAAGAGCATTGAAATTATTTACACAACAGGAAAGGTATAGTTCAGATTATTTAATGTGGGTTGTGCGAGGTACTTATCAATAGACAGTGTATTAGCTACAATAAATGCCGATCAGACAGCCTTTTCAAACCAGTTTCTGATTTGAAAAGGCTGTCTGATTGCAAGGTAAAGCAGTGAATATGTTCTAAATAGAGTGTACACTTAAACTGATATTGATTTTGGTTATTTTGGCTTCTACAGGGCCTTTTTAAGTGGCTGAAATCTGTTTTGTGGGGCGTGTCGACTACCATCTATTGAGAATAATACACAGACTGTAGATAAGTACTTCATACAACCCTACTTCAAATCATCTGAACTCTCCCTTTAAAAACTTACAGCAGGCCCAAACTTCTCATAAAATTCATCAATGACTGTAAAGTTGATGTATTCTTCCTCATCTTCATCATCTGTGAAAAAGGATCATCTCAATAGTGAATAAGGAATTAGAAGACATGAATTTGAGGTTGTACATAAGCTTAACAGTGATTATGAGTAAAGCTTTAGAGCAAACACTAAAAGATAATAATAAACTCCATTATTATATGTGCTTACCCCATGCGATTTTCTTCCTGTATGGCTGAAACCTTTCCACGTTCAAGTGCTCCTCAGCTCTGTGGTCATGCGTGTTTCTGTTTAGCACATTGCCTGTTAGCCTACTACAGTTTATGGCCAGGTCAGACTTACCAATTAAGATACATTGTTTGTTGATTACTTACACACTGTCAGTGTTGGCTTCATTGCTGAACTCCACTGTTAATTTAAAAAAAACAAAAACAAAAAAACGTGATGTCAGATATAAAAACTTTTAATAAAGAACTTTACTAAATATTTCTAAATATTAAGCTGAGGCTTCACCTTTCCAGACATCACTTGTCATGAGTGAACTCACCATTCAGAATCTCGTGCCCGAAGAACATTTTTGAGCCAGGAAATTTGCAGCCATTACTGACACTAACAACTGAAACCATAAACAAAAGTGAATAATTGTAAGTTTAGCAACTAACAGTTAGATGTCTTAGGCCTACAAGCATCAAACTACCTTTCCACATAACCAAATATCGACACACACTAAATCCTCAACAATGTCATGGAAGAACACCGACTATAGACAAAACAGACGATGAAGATTTTTCTAACCGTCCGCCAAAATGAGCGTTTTGTTGGGATTGATACGTTGGACGACGCCGAGGTAAGATGAAGTTCTGAGGGTCAGTTTGATGCGTTTTCCCTTGAGGACATTCAGGAACTGAACTTCTTCCACAACCATTTTGAAGTCATGTATGATTTGTTTCACGCTACCAAAAACAGTGAAGCTGTTCCTTAGGAACTGGCAAGCTGTCCACGGTTTTCCGTTTGCCACATCAATGACTAGCTGCACCTGCTACGTCTTAAAGCTCGTGTGATGTTGGGTTTACAAGAGAACCCCAAACCAGCGAAAGATCTCGCGAGGTTGATAATTTTATCCCAAACCATAACTTTCAGCTAACCCTAACCAGGTGTCTATTGTCCCTAGACCTATCCAGATTTAACCACAGCGTTGTCGTGTTATAAATTTTAATTAGTTTGTACAAGGTGCACAATGAAGAAACAATACGTTTAAATCTCGCGAGACTTTCTTATATCAAGGGTTGCCTTCTTTGCACAACCGTGCAAAGCAACGAAGTTAAAGTTGCCTTCAAAAGCTCCCCGTTAATTTAATGTTCGACTTCATCTGCTAACACATCAAAATTAGTCAAATAAAACCGACTGTTAAAAGAATTTTTAAAGGCAATATCTAATATTATAATAGAGCATTATGTATATCTTTATATTCTTTCAGATACACACTGTACATCAACATATTTACTTTATGTAAAGCTACTCATTAAAAAAAATTCAGTGGAAGAAAAACAAACTGTGGCAGGCAGTAATGTATCCAAAATAACATGTTAATCTACAACAGTCAGTGTTAGGTTTTTGATATGGACTGACATAGATGAATTTACAGATAAGGTTTGTGTGTTTTAAACTACATTCAGGGTTGTGTTAAATCAGGATAGTTCAACAAACATGTCAATTGGTCAAAATCAGGGGCACATAAAATAACAAAGTAAAACGCTGTCAAATAACCAGACAAATACGAGAGACATGATAAAGAAGACAAATAAAAGTGAAGGTTTACAGATTGTTTCAAACTAATTGTGATTCTGCTCAGTGTGGAGTCTGTGGTGGTGGAACAACAACAAGAGCACACAGAGGTTGCACAGTAAGTGCTGCCTATACATTATGGTAATGCAACACTTAAACACTTGATTTCTTTCAGTAACTACCTTTCTCCAAAAGGCCAGTGAGCTCCCAGGTGGTCAGTAGGTCCTCAAAATATCCACCAGGGGGTGGTCACAGCCCAAGTATTGAGTTAATTGTTAGTCTCAGGTCTTTCTCACTTTTGACTTGAGTGTGGGCCTTGAAATGTGAAAATTTTTCAATCTGATAATACCTCTTTTTTCATTTTCTGTTTTGTTTTCAATTTTCATTAGTATGCATTCTTGGTATCAGTGGCCCATGTTGGCCTACAGTAGAGAGGTATACTTTGCCCAGAAAATCTGACTATACTTTAATTTGATCTTGATCATTTATAAAGAAGTCTTTCACTGCCCTTTTTACTTACTCCCTAAAGACATAAATCATCATGCTTCTGCCTGCAGCAGTGACTTGCTGACTAATAATTGGCAATCCTGCATATTTTCCATCTGAGCACAGTGCTGATGCCTGAACTTGTACTGTATCTTCCAAATGATCTATATCCAGGTATGCATAACAAACACATCTGATAGCCTATGTTAACTTTACAATAGAAAATGCAAATAAACATCAATTCTGCTTGGATGTGACAGATTTATTTATTTCATGATATTATTGGAAAGAAAAGAAATGAAAGATACTGAATATTTAATTAAGATTGAATTAATAAGTAACATTAGTCAATACAGTATATAACCTAAGATTTGATTTTACTCTGGAGCTGGATTCCAGCTGTTACTGTGAATTTCAGTGATCCATTTTCTTCTCTTTTCTTTGGTTTTTGGCAGTTTGTAAAAAGGTCGCTCCGATTTCAATGTTGCATACAGACAGAGAACACCTCCTCCTCATTTTAGATGTGTTTTTCTGTTTTCTTGGCATTCAAGCTGAAAGTTAACATTGCCACTCAGTAGCCTTTTTGCCACTCAATGAATATAACTGCAGTGACTCCACCTACTGTGACATTGTGTGCATACCCTCTATCGCAGCTTTGATCAAACACTTCTCATTTTAAGCTCCCGTGGAAACTAAGTTTACATGAGGTCATTCATTGTGCATAATCATAAGCAGATGAAGAAACATGATCCACCCAACTGCATCATATGCCGTCAGAAGCAGTGAGATGACTCTAACTGGGCTGGAACAAGTTACTCCTGTTGTAGCAGCGCATGTCTAAAAATCTGCCTTTCAATTTTCCTTATCAGTTTGTGTTTGTTATTGGATTAAGGTTAGGTGGAGACTCACAAGGAGGCAATAGTCACAAGTAACAAGAACTCCAAACAGTAATGTATGCTTCTTAACTGATTCCTTGAAAAAATCATGCAAAATGTGGCAATGTTTTTTTCTATTCTATTTTATTAAAGCATTTCTGTCAGTAGCACTGGGCTCAATGTCATGAATGGAATCAGATCAGATTTAGATGTGCCTTTAACCACATGGGGGCAGGCTTAAGGCGTCACTGACTGCTCTGATAACAGCAGGGACACACAAAGGGGTACAGACAAGCTATCTTATCAGACATAGCCAGCTGCAAATACACAGGTTCTCATGACTTCACTCTGCCTGTGGAAACATGAACTCAAACTGCAGTTCATCTGTGGACAGCACACGGGGAGGCATCTAATCAAAGGGAGGATGCTCTGGGGGTGCAGGAGGTGCAGAACTGTCTCCAACTGTATACACCTTATTTGTCCTGTGGTGTGTACTGTTCCTCCTGAGCTTATACTTGATTAAAGTCAAGTGAAAAAGGGCAAATGTGGAGCTCCAGACCTAATGTAAGAACATCCCTTTTTGCTGAAATCCCATGTTTAATGGTAAAAGAAAAGCTGGGGTGAATTGTGATCAACACCATTTCACTATTTTCTGACCTGTTTTGGACCAAACAGAGAAAATGATCAACAGATTAGTTGATAATGAAAAGAATCATTAGTTGCAGCCCTGTTGTTTATTAGAGCATACTTAAGGTGAGGACAAGGGCTGCAGCCAATGATTATTTTCATTGTTGATAAATCTGTCAGTTATTTTCTTGATTAAACACTTAGTTGTTTATGTTGGAAAATGGTGAAAAATGTCGAGCAGTGTTTCACAAGCCAACAATAATGTCCTCAAATGTCTTGTTTTGTCCTTAACTCAAAGATATTTAGTATCCTGTCACAGAGGAGTAAAGAAACCAGAAAATATTCACATTTAAAAAGCAGGAATCAGAGAACTTTGACTTTTTTTTAACTTGAAAAATAACTCTACTCAAACCACTTAATGGATTATAACAATAGCTGGCGATTAAATCAATAAACGATCCATAATTGAATAATCGATTAATGATTGCTGCTGTAGTGACAACTCAGGAGTGCCTCTTGTGAAGTAAGAAGGTGCTCTTTGGCTTTGAGTTTCATTAATTCCTTGAGGAAAGATGTCTTAACATACCACATGTATTTTTTAAGCCATAAAAATAAGGAATAATCCATAATTTCGTGTTACTTTAACAATTATTTATTCGATTAATAGTTGATTGGTGTCTAAAATGTTAGGAAACAGTGAAACATGTTGATTGGTATTTCCCGCAGCCCAAGATGACATCCTCAAATGTCTTGTTTTGCTCACAACCCAAAGACATTCAGTTTACTGTCATAGAAGACTAAAGAAACCAAAATTATTCACATTTAAGAAGCTGGAATCAGAGAATTTGGACTCTTTTTCATCAGCAATTACTTCAAATGATTAACCAATTATCAAGATAGCTAGCAATTCATTTAATAGCTGATTAATCTACTAATTGTTGCAGCTCTAGCTAATGTACTTTGATGTTTTTCGTTGGCATAATGTCCTCATTAATCCCTTATCATCACAGAGCTCTGTTCTCCAGCCAGACCGTGTGATAAAGACTCAGTTAACTTCTCAAAGCAGTTGAAAGGCTTCGGGAAACATCCTCTCTGGACCACCTACAGGACGGTACAATAACTTTATCCTCCAAATAAGCCATAATGGAACCTACAGCCGCTGTTATCTTAAGAGGAAGGTCCACCCTTTTCCTGCTCTGCAGACTGAACAAACAAAAAGATTTTGTAAACTACAAGAGAGATGACATGCCACAGATTTTCCTAAATGTGTTCATATCAAGGGCCCCCAAGAGACATGGACCCTGGTTTTGTATGAATCTAATGAGATTTTCTTGCTAAATGTGACGGCACAGCAGAAACGTGTAGGTGTGGAGAGTGAAATCTATGATCGAATTAGTAATCCGTATAATAGTTTCAAATCAGTGAGATGACAGTGAAAAGAATTGAAACTGCTTCTCATTTAGTTGCCTTTTCCCCCAAGGAGAGACTTCAGGAAGCTACAGGGGTGGATCTAGAGGGGTGGAATGGGGTGGCAGCTGCCTCAAAGATATCTTGCCACCCCAGTTGCCACTCCAATTTTGAACAAGCCAATTCAAAGATAAATACTGCGGAAACCTCTTATATTGATCACACCTGTCCCGATCTAATTGATCAAGCCGATGATTATTAAACAGTTTTTTTTTTCTTTTTCTTTATAATGTGCTCAGTCTATCGTTCTGCTCCACTAGTCCAGCTGGAGGCAGAACAATTGCATGAAACAATCTGGCTAGACTCGATATGAATGATGGAGAACATGCATAAAGTTAAGGTAGAACGAGACAGGGCATTGCAGCTTAGCCTTGCCACCAATTTTTCCCAGTGGCCACTCGCGGTATTGCGGCGAAAAATTCCTCACCTGCCCAAAGAGCATTCTCCCCCGTAAGCCACCATTATAAAAGAGACGTCTGAAAATGTTGACCGGACATCTTGAACTGCAAACAAGTTCAGTTGTGACTCTTGCTATTATGAAATTTTGATCCGTGGAGGTTTTATGTTTGTAAAACATTCCTCAAGCTGAAAAAAAGCTATGTAACATGCACACATTAGCTAACTGATCTAAGATCCCACAACTGCTTTGTGTTATTGTCTGTATTTGTATGTCTATGTACATTATGTCTATCTTGTCTATGTCACCTTTTCTTGTCATGCTTTCTCACCAATGAAAAAAAAAATCTGTCACATCATCACACTGTAAAGTCAGTGGGCCAAGCGGGAACTTGCGGGCAGCGGTAAGTTGAAATAGCACTACTGTATATATTTCAGTGGGCCATAAAAGCAGGAAGTAAACCTGGAAGCTAGAAAACTTTTTTGGCTTATGCGTCACACCATTTTGCATTCACTATCTAGTTCCTTATAATAAATGAGAGCATTACATGTGAACTTCCGCAACAAACATTTACCTTCCAGTTGTGTGATTTAAGTCGACCTTTTACTGACTATACCCAAAAAGCACAAAACACATGAAGCAAAAAGCTCCTTTTAGCACTTTGTTGCAGTTATAGTAATTTTACCTTGATAACTTGCTTAGTCTCATCATGATTTCATGTTCAGAAGCCTCAAGTAAGAGACAGGTCACTGCACCGATGTCATGTATGAAAAGACCCAAAATGAAGACTGTAAGTGGACTTCTTGATTACTATGAGGGAGTTATGTCTACAGCATTTGTGTAGGAATGATTCTGTCGCAAACTTTTTGATCCACATACACAGTTGATCAGTGGAACTATACAGCCAGAGATATACTTGCTTTAACCATGTGTTTGCGTATGCACTCTACGCATCCATAAGCGTCATGGCTGCCACACCATTTAGAGTGATGGTTGTCCACATCCTCAAAAATCAATGCTACACATATGTGAATGCAAAGGTGTGGTTAAACAGCAAATATATCTCCTAAGAGGCTTACACTGTATATGAGAAGTTGTGGACTGTTAGAAATTTATAAGAGTGAAGTTCTGATGTTCAAGTACAAGTGAATGCAGCAAGAGGTGAGTCCTAAGTTTCCATCTGTCATTTAAGCCTGTCAAGTTTAACACATTAATTTAGATTAATTTTAAAAAATAACACCTGAAAAAGTGTAAATCAACACACATATAAGTGAATGATCTGTTCAGCAAAATTTAGGCTCAGTGGGGCTTATATGTTCAGTGCAAAAAACATGTAGATTTGGAAAATTAATATTTGAGGATTTAGGAATAAAACAAGTTATTGAGTTCTAATGCCACATGTAGGCTATGTATTTCTATTCACTGCTTTACTCGCGCTCCACAATAATGATTTTATCATCATTTGGGCGCTTTTCCAAGCAAACACTGATATATGTGATTGTTTGCGATTAAATTGGCCACTACTTTAAGTCTCAATGCCGTCCTGTTGTCACGCCACGAATATTTCAGATCCGCCCCTGGATAACTTATTGATTAAAGTTTTAAAGTGTAAACCTGTGAGAACTCGACTTTTGACGCAGATTGCGGCGACCGGTGAAAACCAAAACCCACTCTGTGTGAGTGACAAGCCCGGCATCACCACGGCCGCCCACTCTCAGACAAGCTGGGTGACTCTTAATTGTGTAACGTTCATTGACGAGTCAGCACAATGCTGCTGAGACCGCGGAGGCACACTTAGCCGAGGAGCAGAGCGATGAAATGCTCCCATCGAGGAGGACACAGATGGACAGCCTAGTTCAGCCGCTCGTCGCCCAGTACCTCGCCATGGGATGCCAATCAAGGGAAAACCAAAACGAAAGTGTAACGTCGGACGAAAAGGGAAAGGATGATGCGTAAGTCAGATAATCTTTTCATGGTTGTAAAGAAGAGTGTCAGGTGGGGTTTTGGCGTAAATGTGCGCACTTAAGCTATTCAACAGTTGATTATTTCACTTATCAGGGTCCTGTTACTCACTGTTCTTTGCGGTAAACCAACAGTTAAGTGCCTTAATTTGTGCGTTGAAAGTGCGTGAAAGTGAATTGATGCCAGTCATTATTTTGCGCACAAACGCGCTATGGGTTAACGTGATCTTTAACCTGAATTTGTTGTAACTTTCCCACCTGCTGCACTTACACTGCGTGTTTCGAACAAATTCCTTCTTGTTTACTGGTCATTCAACAGTTTAAAGTGGATGTCCGCAATCAACCGGTATTTCCCCAAGTTATAGGAAGGAAATGAGAACAATGAATAGCAAAATCACAGGGGGGTTTCTTCTTGACTTCAAACAATGGATCCAATTTTTTGTGACACTTACACATATGGTTTCATGCCTATTAATAATCTGTGGTGGTTTCATAAGATTATGGTTTGTAACACATGTAGGGGAGATCGGGGGTGGTTGTAACACTTTTTGTTTGAGCGTTAGTAAGTTAGTGGTTGTTTGTGCTAGATATCTCACACTTTGATACACAGTACCCATATGTGTCTACTACAAATAAAATTCAATTGGGCATCTACTACACAGTTAAATTAATATCAATACAAAGAGTTTTGTTGTTACAACCTATCCCACTACATAGGTGAGTTGTAACACTGGGTGGGGACAGATGTAACAGTGAGATACAATTTACTGAAATAAGACCCATGCTATCTGATTTATGAAATAAATTCACCAAAGAGTAAAGAAAAAACAGGTTTGAATAAAGAATTTCAAGTGACAGAAAACACTTTATGTGTGTGTTTAGACTATATTCCTGAATGTGCATGTGTCACTTCTCCTGTGAGCTCAAAAGGGAAATGGTAGTACCATATCGATGGTATGGCCACAGCGCTTTTCTGATTGGTAAAACGGACAGTGTTACCACTAACTCAGTGTTACAGCACTTCCCGGTCTCCCCTACATCCTCAAATATAAATAGAGAAATGCTCATTTTCATTACAACAAACACCCAGTCTCCCCCTCACTCTCCTTGTGTTTTTTTGTTTCTTAAGGAGAGCAACTCCAGGATGCAGTTCCAGGTCTAGAGTTTCTCCTCCAGGCCGTCCTCACAGGTTCCACAAACAACCCAGCCCCGCCCAACCTGCCCCAGGCAAATCCACGATGTCCCTGGGACACCTCACCAAGGGGGCGAGCTGGGAGGAGCTCATTCAGGCCTGTCTGCAGTGCTTTGGTAAGTCCATGCTGACCGGCCTTGGCACTGCGCTACTGTTGAGTTTGACTAGCTGGAATACTGCAGTGAAGTGTGCAGCAGGTGTTTCTAGTCCATGCTTGTGTAACACTGGAATCTTTTTTTTTCAGGTTTGACTCATGCTTTTCTGCAGTACTTGTCTCTGTTATTGAGAAACAATAAGATAATAAGCCCCAAAGGCAGGAAAAACATGAAGTTACGTTTATGTGGAATCACAGAGTCCCCCACAAGTCTTTGTTTTTCTCCACACTTTTCCCACAAATCTCAGACAAGTTTGGGCAGGCCTCTCAATAAAAGAGGTTTGAGGATATGCATTTGAAAGTTAAATGGATTTTCTTATGACGGCTGCATTTATTATTATTGTGTCACATGGGTTTTTATTTTTTGATGATGAAATCGCTCCAATTTATGCTTTTCAGTCTGATTTTATTTTTTGCTTGTGCGATTTGAAAATGTTGAAAACATGAGGTGATAATTGCTTGTATTATATGTATATATATGTTTTAATGTTTTTGGAATAGTAGGCTGCAGTGTATTTGTAGATTAAAGGGATAGTTCGGCTTTTTTAATGTGGGGTTGTTTGAGGTACTTATCCATATCGGTGTATTAGCTAAAGTAGATGTTGGCCACCAATCTCCATGGGTGAAATCAGTAATTTTATGTCGCACAATACGGGAATTACTGGTTTACTGCTGCTTCGATCTTTTAGTTTGTTTGTGGTGTGACTTCTGTGTTTTAAAGAGACATTTCTGATTCAACAAAATCACACAATAACACAGATAAAGTTACCGTGGTAGACCAGCAGCTCTCATGTTCTGCGAGTTAAAATGACTGATATTACCCTTGGAGTTTGGTTGGTTTGGAGAGAGTGATATTTGGCGTATAAAATGGCAGTTTCCGATCAGAAAAGGCTGTCCGATGTCCAAGTAAAGCTGTGAAAATATTTTAAACATAGTGTAAACTTAAAGTGATGTTGATTTTTTTATTTTAGGTGGACCTTTTTTAAGTGGCTAAAATACCCGTTGCTGCTGTGCGTTGCTTAGCTTCTTTGCTTGTACTCCTTTCTGCTTCTTCAAATTGGGGCCGTGCTGAACAGCATCTACTATGTGTAATACACTGATTATTGATAAGTACCTCATACAATTCCACATTAAATAAAACTGTCCCTTTAATGTATCAATATTAATATTTCACTGTCTGGGAGATATATAGAGGGTGTTCTAAATGAAAAAAGGAGCAGCAGTGATTGAGTAGGCTGTAGTTGGATCAATCAAGCAAAGATCATTGGCTTCATCAAGTTGTCTGGAGTGCTCTCAGAGTTATGGTGATTGCGTTTCTGAAGAGACAAGCTTTCAAATTGCCGTTGCCTGGTTACACAAATGGAGCAAGAGCAATGGAGAGGTGTTACAATGGGCTGCACATCAAATGACATCCCATAACTACATTTATCTGTGGAGAGGTAGAACAGGGCAGTAATGACAGCCTACTGCTCATTTCAGATTTTGCAAAGGAAGCAGAATTAATCAGAAGAGCTAAGGAACCCCATAGTACAGTATCATACAATGCTCTGAGCACTCGCTTCAGTAGAAAAAGTAATTTCAGTGTCACTATGCAAAATGTGAGATCCATATCCACACATGCTCAAGATGGTATCTCACCGAGCGTGTTGTGACTGGGGTTTTCCTTGAACAGCTTCTCCTGATAAAATGGAGCACAGTCCTGTTCCTCCTGGCCCACATCACAGGCGAACCCCCTAAGGTCCATGAGTCCTGCCACCTTTTCAAATGTGAGAGTGCACGTAAGAGCTATTTGAAGGATTACCTGATGGCAGCTTCAAGCCTGGCTGAGCCGAAAGGTCAGCCTCCCTAACAGTGGTCCTCAGATGCTGACCAGCCTTTGAAATGCAGAGCACTATGAGGTGTGGATCAATAGCTGCTGACATCATCACTGTCTTTAGACCACAATGCACTGGGTTTCACTGCATGCTGTAGTCTGAACCTAATATTTATTAATATTCATAATATAATATTTTCAATGTCATCCATATTATTGATTACTTTAGGCTGGCTATTTCAATCCTTCCTTTTAGCTGTTCCAACCAAATTATCCATTCATTTAAGCTAAGTATTTTATCTGTTGCTTTTAGCTATTTCAATTATAATGTCCATTACTTTAAGCTAACTATTTTAACAGCTCCTTTTAGCAATTTCAACCATATTATTGATTACTTTAGGCTAGTTATTTCAGCTGTTCCTTTTGGCGATTTCAGTCATACCATCAGTTTCTAGGCTTACGTTAACTGTTCCTTTTTAGTCGTTTCAGCTGTGCTAAAACTTACTTTAAGCTAACCATTTTAACTGTTGCTTTCAGCTATTTAAACCACGATGTCCAATTACTTAAAGCTAACTATTCCAACCCTTCTTTTTTAGCTCTTTCAACCTGATTATTTAATATAATACAGCTATTTTACTGTTGCTTTAGCTCTTTACAAGCCATAATGTCCATTACATTAGATGAACTATTTCAACTGTTTATGCATAAATATTTTTACATAAATATATCAACCATTTATTGATTACTTTTTGCAAATTATTTCAACTGTTCATTACTTTTAGTTATTTTAACCACTTATACATTACTCTTAACTGTTTCAGCTGTTTATTATTTATTGAAACTGCCACTCTTAGTCATGTGGTATCCAAGTGTTAGCTCACTCAATATGTGGATATCTTTTTTTTAAGTCAAATTGTGAACTTCTATGTCATAGAATCAGCTCTTCCACAATTTTTCGAGCAGCTGCAGATACCCTCTGGGGTGCAGTACCCCTGATAGAAAATGCACTGAAGTATAAATTCACAGTGGTGTTAAACAGAACTGTAACATAAAGTAACAGTGTGTCATTATAGAGAAGTTATTTCAGAGCACACAGATAAACATCACCCTGCATCTGACCTGGATTCCTCTAAAACAAAGAGAGCATCCAGTCTGATGTGCTCTGTCAAAACAAGGAAAAGCGACTTGCAGGTTTGGAGCGGCTGATGACTAAGATAGATAACCTTACCACCGAGGCGCTGTGTGCCCTCGGCAGTGTTTATCACCACACAGTATCACACAGTTCCAGTGTAGCGGGCGGCAGCTTTCCTAATTTTCCAGTCAGGAACAGACAGTCCGGAGAGGATTTCCTCTTGCAATTAACCCTGCACGGGGAGGGTTAGTGGTTGGAAAGTTGTGAAAAAAAGGATGGAGCAATTGTTTACCTGACACAGACTCATGACTTCCTGTTTTGTATTTGCTTTAGGTCTGACTTTGGCAGATTCACACCTGATTGTTACCAAATTATTAACTAAAACATGAGGGAACATTGGTAATTTTAGTAAAACAGGTTTATGGCTGCATTTACCACACATCAAGTGGAGAAGGAGAAGTGAATATTACTTTATACATAAATGTCTTAACTGCATCAAAGCATTACCAGACATGTCATTTTGAGCAATAGACATTGTTTCACTTGTCTGTTTTACTCTTGACTGATGAGGTCATTGCCATTCACTGGGCTTAGGTGGTATAGTGGCTGTGTGTTACAAACAGAAACACACCCCATGCAGGATATGAGGGCTGGATTAGTCAGCTGCCGCTGGAGTGGTGAGTTGCTTACAGATAACAAAGATTAGAAAACATGTTGCCATGGCGTCCGAGGTATTTCCAAGGTGATATGGTTTGAAAGTGGGCCCACAGACGCCTGATGTCCTTGATGGTGTCAAGATACCGGTGAAGCTTAAAGGGAAACAATACTCAGCTTGAGAACTCACAAATTTTCAGCACAATCTGTTCACTCTCTGCAGATTGTGGGAGGAAGATGTAAACATCCTAAAATTTCCCATGATATATAAATAATATTAAATGCTCTTCCTTTGTATGTCAACCTCTAATTCACTGCAGGTAGCAGTGGTTTTAAGTTTCCCAGAAGATAAGTGGCGTGTTGCTTCACTTAAGTGGAAAGGAAAATGTGTTTTCTGCAATTATAGGTCAGATCTGGCATTGTGACGTTACGTAATATTTTGTACACACAAAGTCCCTTTTTTTTCCTTTTCCTTTTTTTTTTTTTAAAGCGGCTGACAAGAAAAATGTCTCACTCCTTGGATCTCAAGCTGTGAGTTGTGGCATAGCGTCAGACAGCCAAGAGGAGGAAAGGTGGTCTGGTCACAAAGAGAGGAAGTGAGATATATATGCAAGGAGAAAAGAAGCAAAAAAGTTAGTGAGACAAGCAAGCCGCAGCGGTTCTCACAATCAGAGGAAAAGACCAATCTTGCATGGGTCTGTGGATAGTATGATGAAATGTTAGTGTATGCCGCAGTTGGTGTTTTACCTGGTTAACGTAAGGCTTTGTTGTCCATTGAAGAAAACACTGTTTCTATGTTATGGTTTTCACAGGTAACAAGTCAGGGTTATTCAGTTTACAGAACAGTTATATATTTCTTAAACTGTCTCCAATTTAGTGCAGAATTTCATAAAATAAAATCCATTTTGGACAGGATATAGCTGAATAGGAGACATTTCCCACATATTTTGGGATCGCCCTAAATTACAAACAGACAGACTGATATATTGATTTGATACTGCCCTATTACAGTCTACATTATCAATCTATATCAGCATCGATGTATGTGTTGTTCAATATGTGCCAACTGGACAACCTCATTCTTTTTTATTGTGTTTTGTGTTTTTATTTAATTTTTAGAAAATTTAAAGGTGACATTTTATGTTCATTTCAACTTTTTTCTTAATTCAAGTTTGATATTTAATATTTTCTGTTCTATTTGTGTTTATTTTTATTTATAGTTATTTATAATTATTAAAAATACCAAAAAAGTTCACTGTTAATGCCCCGATGTCATTTTTGGACAATTAAGTTTATTGATAAACTGTAAAATATCCTGTCTACATTTACATATCTTTGTCAGATAACTACATTTGAAGAATTATTGCAGTATCAGCCGATATACTGATATCATCATTTTGTTTACTCCCTGATATTGTTATTGACATCGGCCCTAAAAATCCAGTATCAGTCAGGCTCTAGTCTATTGGGAGAATGTATAAAAGGGAAACAGGGGAAATCCTGAACCTAGACAGACAATTTGGACCACATCAGTTGATTCTTGAGAATATATCTCTCAGGGAATTGGGGAAAAAACAGATTATATTGTTTAGAGCTCTTGTGTTAATAGCCCATAAAGTGATAACAATAAACTGGCTTAAACCTCACCCATCTACTTGGAACAATGGACCCAAACACATACGGCGGTAAACTGCATGGAAAATAAAACCTTGAGATTGTAACTCTGACTGGACATTTATTTAAAAAGATGGTCTCCTGTTATAATGTGCCAAGCAAAGCGAACATATTGTCAAAATTTAATTGGATAATTGGGGTAATTGTGAAAGTATGTGCAACCTCTCATGTTTTTGTATTGACACTTATTTTTTTTATACCAATATTATTTGTGTATGTTAAGTTATGTGAGACGTATCAAGGATAGATGCTAACATTTTTAAGCACTGGACCCACAGGCCACCAAACCCCTACATTTGGTGGCTAGAATACAATTTTGTAACCACAGTGCATGTTGCTTATACTGTCCTGACAATCTGACAGCAAACTGGGCAGATGCATATCAGAGAGCTGAAAACAATAAAACACAGACTGGTATCTTACACTACATTATGTTTCAACATGCAGCTAATGAATCAGTTACAAACTATAAAAGTGCACAGGATTATCAAATTGCATAAACTCGCCCAACCAATGTTCTCAGTAGTTTATTCTTTTATAATGCAGGAGAAGTTTTTCAAAACATGTGTCCGATAGTCCCTTTCACTGACAAGACGTATAAAGTGAAAAAGCCTCTCCACAGGTACACTAGTCTGGATGGTGCTGGAGGCAGAGGTAGTTCTTGCAGTGGTGAAAATGCGGTGAAATTGTAACAGACTGCCTATTTGAAAATGTAACTACACAACTGAGCACTTAAATTGCAAAACTAACACGTTATGTTGCTCATCACAACAAAAACGTAAACCAAGTTTTCAAACGCATTATCCCTAATATCATTTATGACCCTTTTTAAAATATTTTCATTAGGAAACAAGCGGCTTGGGGCTGAGAGCACAAACACATTGTTGGTTTATGTTGTTTTCATGGGTATTGTTGACAATGAGAAGGTTATTGAATGCCACCAAACTTTTCTTTTAAAAAGTTGACAGTTAAGTCAGGTTTGGTCCAGTGATGATGACTATTAATCAGCATTCGATTAAGAATTTGATCACTCACGTAAAACTTTAATTGACCTATCAAGTAAAGATTTGAAATATAGACGAGATTATTTTTATGAGTGCTCCATGTGACATTCAGTTATATGTGTTTAATAAGTAGGCCTCAACGTCTTTACATGTTTCACAGGCTATGCAATGCTGTCAGAGAATATGCATTATGTTGCTGTGAAAATACAGTTTAAATTGAGGGGAAAAAATACATTTGGTATTGTCTGGTATAAGTGCTTACAATTTGCAACCCTAGGGACTATGCTCTGTCTCATATAAAGTATATGAGACTGTAGACTGTGTGTCATCCACACACGATACACACAATGCCTGATTAATTTTTGTGCCTATTTAAAACTTACTTTATATTTATATTTGATGTTTATATTCCATATTTATATTTTCATGTTTACATTCATATTCATGCTTAAATTTTATATTTGAATTTTATATTTATATTATTTTATTCAAAGTAGCTTTGGCGCAGCACACTAAACCTCTTTGTACATGTACAATGACAATGAAAGTATGCGTATAGCAATATGAGTCAAGTTAAACACAGACATGATGTGTCAGGCGCCATGATTGTGGTTTGATAAAACCACCTAAACAAGTCGTGTCACTAATGCTTTTATTTTAATGGTAGAGTCAGTAGGACCTGTCCAAGCTGTTCATAAATGCATAAGAAAGATGACACAATGTCAAATTTTTGGTCGGTAAAGTGTACTGAGCACTTAAAATAATGAGAGAAAATAAGGAAATACAGGGAGAGGGAAGGGTCTCTGCAGATACAAACACAAGATTATTATTTATTTGAGCCTATACATTACTTTTTGGGGAAAATGTTGCATATTATGCCTTTAAAGGGTGAACGTGTTTTCTTGCAATAGACAGTTTGTATGTGTGCATATTGTCTTGCAGACTCAGATGGTGGTGTATGTGGGAGCAGCCACCTGTTGAACATCAGCCTGACCATGCACCGTCACCTCGTCTCCTCCAGTGACCTACTGGACAAACTCATCACGCTATATCCTTTAAACAGTCCGACATAAAGCCACAACTGCTATCACAACACAGACAGATGATTCAAGCAGTGCATCGGCCAATTTTCAGCACCAAATGTAAGATGGGACCGGATCACTGGCACTGCTGTGTGCTGCTTTCCTGTGGTTGTCAACAGCAACAGGCAAATCAAGCTTGTACTTGGCTTGCAATTCAGCCTGTAGCTGTCACTGTAAAATGTGATAGGCAAGTGGCAGTTCGTGTTTACTCCTGCTGTCAGTTGCTTTAGACCTTTTACATCTCAGTCTGTGTAAATTTACTTCACTCTGGGCCCCGTATCCCATGCATTCAATAACATGGAGGGAGTCTATTACCAACGTGTATTTGGTGTGATTCTTTCTCTTTCATTTTC
>JAJHUR010073432.1:7971-23338 GCA_027495735.1 Lutjanus campechanus
CCTGGCCCCTCCTCCCTGCCGTGGCTGTGCTGCGCTCGCGCGTCGCTGCAGCCGAACGTGACGTGAAGCGGCAGAGTGGCATACGCGACATGGAGTGCGAACCGGTAAGAGAAAAACATAAATTCAACTCCACACAGCTAGATAAGCTTGAATAAGATGCTAGCTAGCTATACCTAAGTTCGGAAGTTGTTACTCAATTGTTTATTTGGAAATAAGAACTCAAATATTGATGTTACTTTGCCGTGTTTCAAGTAGCTAAATGTAGGTTATGGTTCGTTTGCACGCCATTTATACACGGTATTACAGTATTTAGGACATTAGAGTAGCCTAGTTTGCCAGTAAAAGAGAAGCTCATTTACAGTCTATGCTTGTGATGTGTGACATGTTGCCTATTTGTTGATATGTTAGAGTTTTGAGACCGAGCGGCAGAGCTCCGATGAAGACTACACCCCCTCTGCTTCTATTGGCAGCCAGCGGCAGGGCGAGCGAAGGGAGGGGCGTGTCGCTGAGTCTGTGTGGAGTGATTGACAGATGTCAGACACTCCGTCAGGCGCTGCTCTGGCTCTGATTGGTTGTTTTGTCTCGGTCGGGGTGGACTTTTGCAAATCGCTGTAGGGGCAGTAGGAGGGACCAATGGAGCTGCTTATTCCCACATTTTACAAGTCTCACATTTTACTCTGTGGCCATATGGACAGTTTTATGAAATAACACAATAAGTTAGTTTTGTTCAAGTTACCAACTGAAGCTTTAAGGGAATAAAAATACTTCCAAGTTGCAGCCACCAGGTTCACAAATTTTCAAGTCTGTCTTAAAACAACACTCACGTGCACACTGAAATAGATTTTGCTTGCTGTCATAATCAGCATGAGAAAATACAGCATGGATAAGAGTTTACCATTCATGACAGTGGCCATATTTATCTACCAATACCAGGTTTGTAGCCTTGATGAAGCTCTGAACTCAGGAAAAATATATTCCAAAGTTTAGCTGAAGTTAATATGAGGCTTTGCCAAAGTTAGGCAAATCAAGTGACTATTGTCCAAAGTTTTAGTGGTTTATTAGTATAAAAAGGGATCTCAAACACATATGAGCATCAGACTGTTGTTTTAGGTCAAACCTGGCTATTCTTTAAAGCTGCATTAATTAATTTCTGGCCACTTGGGGGCAGCACAACAAGCCGTAAACATAAAACTGATCTTAGAGAGTTGATATGGCTAACATGTTAGCAAACAGTTGCTTATTTAGACACTCAGCAGACACGAAGCAACAATAAATTTCATTTGGAGTCATGTTTCTGGCCACTTGATGGATCTAAGTCTGATATTTCCTCCTTTTTAGCTCTGTTTTTGGTCTCTTAGCATACAAAGGATTTACCAGATCTTCTTTCATTGCCAGCTGCAGCTAAAAAAAACACTTTGAGACTGGTGAGAGTAAGCAAAACAATAAACTTAAGAGATATGTAACATCAACAATGAGCTAAAATTCTCACTATAAAGGGGACTTGCAGAGTCAGGTGATAATTCTCTATAGGTTCATCACTAAGAGTGACCGCCTCTCAAATACAAGTGGTCATGTGATCCCTGATTAAAATCAAAATATTTATCATAATCACTGAAAAGGACAGTCTGGAGTTTGTTGCATGTCATGACATCTGACATTTTGGCATCTGTTTTTTGTTTCAGGAGGCTCATAATCAATTAACTCCACCTATCCAATCAGTGGTACCTGAACCATGCGCTACAAAAGGCTCTTCCTCCATCTCTCACACTCTCTCACCACTTTATTTATTCTTGTTTTAAATGTGTGTGTTGCGTGTTGCGTGTTGCCTCCCTTGAGCCAGGTTCGTAACATTGCACTTGTCCTGCATGAGGCAAATACAAATTAGCAAATCCACCATAGAAACACAATGAAATAAAGCAATTAAATCAAACAATGAAAAAAAAAAACCCACTGAGTATTAATTTCCTCACAGAGACTGCAGCCAATTGTTAATGACACAATTGTCTCTGGAAGGATTGAGGCAAACATTGATACTCAATCATCATTACAAAAAAAGCTCCCCTCTAATTTCTCATTGCTGCAACTATTTATAACCTTCATTTCCTGAACATTAAATCATCTGAAATATGATTATTACTACCATCACAGCCATAACAGTGTGTGTGTGTGTGTGTGTGTCTTGTGTGAGCCCACTACAGTCCAACAACCTTTGGTCCTCCCACTCTCTCTTTACAATGTTTACATGCACGATTATGCAGTTAAAGCAAAGGGCTGCAATCTCAATGTCTTACATGTCTTTTTACGGCTCTGACATCCAGCACGTTTAACCACAGTGCCCTCTGAGCTAAACAAAGAGACAGAAGAAGTGGAAACAGAGAAACAGGTTTCTATAGTCGGCGAGGGAAGGTGGGGGAAGTAGGCTGAGGCTTTGATCACATGCAAATACCTCTCACACAGGGGATATAGGTGTTTATGTGGGAAAACAAAGACTCTCATTGTAGAGAAACTTCTGTGGATTACGTAACTCAGGGGAAAGGTTTACATCTGTACATGTGCGAGGGTTTTAATTTAATCTAACGCTATAGAGAAACAGGTGCAGTCTGGCAGTGAACAGCCAGTTCTGATCTCTTCCTGTGGTTGTGTTTGGTCAGCCTGACTCGGACTACCGGATGCCAGTGGCCTTTTCATCCCAGCTGTCCATCACAAGTCCCACACTGCCCTTGCAGCCAGCTCTTGGGTCCTAGTGGCAGGGAATGAAAGGCAAACTGAGAGCTAATATGGGTCTGCAACCACAACAGAGCCCATAACCACCCTGCCACCCCTCGCACAGTCTCGGGTCTTTGAAGGAGATATTTATAAACCATTAGTGTGGCAGCGGGGCGAGGGTTGGCTGTTTTATCTCCCAGATCTGTCATGTGTTACCATGCACGAGGCGAGCTGTGCTGACAGAGTGACAGAGTGAGGGCTGATAGGGCCGCCGCCGCACGAGTCCAGGGTCGAACACAGTGAGCGTCTGTGGCCCCGACTGCCTCGACACTTCACTGCCTGTGGGACACAGGGAGGGCTTAATACAGTGAGACTGTAATTAAGAAGTTGAGTGATCTGATTTCAGATTTCCACTGAGCTTCTCACCAGAGAGGAATTACTAGCTTATCATCTGTGTGCAACATCAGATACAGAAATGCCTCCCAAGTTTATCATGAAAGAGGTGTAGGGTACGAATCTGAATGCATGCTTCAACATCTGGAGGGTGAGACACTACGTCTCTCTTATGTGTCCGTAAGTGTTGGTTTATTTATAACACGCTGGGAAACACGCTTATTTTATTTTCTTGCCAAGAGTTAGATGAGAAGATTGATACCAGTGCTATATCCATTAAATGTAAAGATTTAGCCAGCAGCCAGTTAGCCTAGCTTAGCAAAAAGAAGGGAAACGTTAAAACAACTAGCTTGTATTTGTCCAATAGAGAGATAGTGGACTTTTGGGCCTATACCATAGTGATATTTGAAAGTTTATCAATAGTAATTTTGATGATGATTGATGCAAAACCTTAGATTAGATTTTATTTTTTTTAAAGAATGGTCACCAAAACTGTTTTTACACCAAATTTAACGTGCATATGTGGGTTTTTTAAATACCTGTAAACCCACAAAAAAATAGGCAACTGACTCCTGTCCAATTGCCTTTTTATTGTTTATTTATTTATTTTTTTTAGTCAAGTCTGACGTCACAAACAACATTTAATGTCTGTGCAGGAGACCACAGAAAAAGGAGATTTTAAAGCGGGTTTCACATATGCTCTCTGAGCATATCTCCCAAACATCAGGTTCAGATATAATCCAAATGTGCCCTTTCACACATGCAGCACGCATTCAGAGATTGTTCACAACAGACGCCTTCATTGCCTCCACTGGAAATGGAGTGAAAATTACTGTGTCCACCTGGGTGCCATGTTTCCATCACTGCCGATCAGAGCTGGAGACAATAAATACCCACAGACTCATTTGACCCGGGATGAATGCCACTTGTGCCCTTTCCCCCTGAAGACTGAAGGCAGATCTTTGTGGGTATTAGTGGGGTTTTGTCCAGTGTAAAAGGGGCACAAGATAAAATAAATCAGTGCCTTTTGGTAAACAATGTAATGGAGATACAGTTTAAAAATTACCTCAAAACTAATTTGGCATTTCTGTACTGCAATTTTTTTTAAAATTTATCAGTTGAGAAATCAATACTAATACATCAGTTTGACCTATTTGTGACCTATTATTCTGAACGAAGTGATCTCCTGCCTAACTCTCCCAAAGGAAGTGAATAAACCATGTCATCACTAGGAAAGGAGAAGGTCTGAATTAAATTTTCACCCGGCACTTAAAGGTTAAGTCTTGGTCCATGAGCTCTGGTGTGAAATCAAAGCACTGAGAATATCATTTCCCACATCAGTTCCCACAGTCAGAACTACTCCTAAAGCCCAGGTATAGATTTTATAAAGTGAAATCCAATCCATACAACTGACTTTGAGGTTACTAATCAATACGATTCAGCAGGGTTCTTTTCGTGGGTTGAGCCATTTGTCTTATGGTAAAAACACAATAAAACAAACCTACAAGTGCTACTTTGTTCTCTTTAGAAAATGTGCTCAAATTTAAAATTAAATCTGATTTTGTGAACACGTCGGGGCAACACAACAATCTGTGCACACACAACATTTATCACCTTATAAAATTAATATAGCAAATATGTTAGCAAACAGTTGCCTATTTACACACCCAGCAGGCAGGCTACAGAACAACATTAGCATTCACTTGAAGTTGTTTTTTTGGCCACCTAACAAATGTTAATATTCATTTTCTTTTTAGTTTGGTCTTCGCTAAGTTTTGAAGGAAATACCTGCTTCTTTAGCAGCTCATGCCACTACGTTTACCAGCTGGTTGTCTGTTAGCACTGTCTGCTGTTTGATGAGCTTTTTCGCTCAATGACTCCCTGCTGCTAGAAACAATGTTGATATTGATAAGTTGATAATTTATCAACTTGCATCACATCATGATTTTTAAGAGAAATTCATGATGCATCTAAGATATGGATGGATAATTATATATATATATATATATATATATATTAACGTTAAAACTACTTGCCAAAAACATTCACTTGATTGGCTGTAGAAAATGTTCTGATTTGGTCAAATCTAAATAAAATATGATTATCTGTTATACAGCAGTTTAAGGATTTGTTTTCAGCTTAAGTTAAGACAATAAACAGCATTGTAAAGATTTTATATCATCAATACACGGGTCTTGGTCAAATTTAAACTACAGTGAGGTACATGTTCACTACACCTACATCTCAACCTCCATCTTTACCTTCAGCACAGAAATTAGGTGATTAATAATTAACATCACCTGGTCAGCAAGCCATTACATAGGCTAAATTCTAATTATAGCACGTCATTTTAACATGTATTTAGGGCATGGTGGACAGAATTCACTGCATATATCCGAATAGAACAGGACACACACACATGTGCGAGCTAAGACTGAGAAAAGTCTATGATTTCTGGATATATGATGTCTTTAGAGAGACAATGTGCTGCCTTTGTAAAGTCAGTAGTACTGCGATTAATTATCTCAAAGAAAGTGACTTTGTGACAAAATCCTGACATGCAGGAGAGTCGAGGCTCAGATGGTCAGTATATCCCTGCTGGCCCTCATCTCCAATGTACATGACATCTAACGCATCTGATACACGCAGATGAACCCATGCGACCCTTTCATCCACCCAGCCACATGTCACCCACATGTCCACCTACAGTACAGCTGAAGGGCCTGGACAAAGGCGAGCGTGGCAGCTTAGAGCCTGTAGAGACCAGGGGAAATAACTTAGCCCAGCATGTCTCCCACCTGAGCCCACTTCACCTACTGCACCTTCCTGCAAGGACCCATTAAAGAGTCAGTACAACCAAACACAAGTAGTCTTCAGTTTGCATTATAGATTCATGAGTTTGAAAGCTTATCAAAGCTGAAAACACTGCATAGACGTTTCCAGTCCTTAGGCCACTTAGACTGCAAAATATCTTAGTTTTGAGTCGTGTTCCACTGAATAAACTCCAACTTTCTTGCGAAAATCCTCACAAACCCACGATAAAGGGTTTATTTAAAGCTAGATTACAACATTACAGAAGGTGATTATAATCCAAAGTTACATCTCTGCCCAGTCCATTACCAACTTGATGTTCTACATCAGTGTTTCCCAACCCTGGTCCTAAGGGACCCCTGCCCTGCATGTTTTAGATGTTTCCCTGCTCCAACACACCTGATTCAAATGATCAGGTTACTATCGGGCCTCTGCAGAGGCTTGATGACGAGCTGAACATTTGAATCAGGTGTGTTGGAGCAGGGAAACATCTAAAACCTGAGGACCAGGGTTGGGAAACACTGTTCTGCATGACCAGTTACACATGCTTACACAATATCGCACACTCAAAAACTCTATTCTAGTTTTGTAGACTTATCTACAACATACTCACGCCATGTTTTTCCCAAATCTTCTTCTATCCATGCGCACTAGAATCAATCACCTGTCATAAATAAGAAAAATATTGTGCTCGTAATGCCGCGCCTGCGCTGTTAGCTAGTGAGCTCAGTTAGCCATGCAGCTACCAGCCCAGAGCACCATGAGAGTGTTGGTGTTTACAGCACAAGCACAGGAGCCTTGGAACATTTTAACAAATACATTAGATATAGATAGATGTGTGCTTAAGTGGCTCCTGCTGCAGTTTATCATACAGGATTTAAAGTTAGAACCGTTTTAATCATTTTATCTTTTGTTGGAAAATTGCGAGGTAACAAACGAAAGTAGTGTATTCACATTACGAAGGAATGTATTTTATTGGCCAATGCAGCAACCTGCTGGATGATCTTGTTAATGTATTGTCTTTTTTTTTGCTGTCAGTCTGAATGTGGTCTTAATGTTTGGGTTTAACGTGAGGTTGAGGAGCTTGAGGTTTTGAAATATATGCTGTACAAATTGCCAAACCAATACTGATACACAGGATAATCCACAGACCTCACTGCGTGGTTGCTTTTTTAAAACAATAAGTAAGTTTATTATTATAGCAGCTGTCAAGAGTAGATGTCACAAAGTGCTTCACAGTAAAAGACAAGAAAAGAAAATAAGCGACAGAGCGACAGACATTAAATGCAGACATCCAGTGAAATAACAGAAGGCAAAACAAAAGTAAACAGAAGCAAGTCTGACCAAACAAGTCTTGAGCTGCTTTTTAAAGGTGTCCATGGTGTCAGATCTTAAGTCCAAAGGCAGAGAGTTCCAAAGTTTAACAACTACAACCTCAAAAGAACAGTTTGCTTTTGTCTTGAGCCTGGAGCGAAGAACAACCAACAAACCCTGATCAGAGGACCAGAGGACTCAGACCCAGAATCAGACTCTTACTGGTATTATATGACTGCAGTAGCTCTTTAATGTAGGCAGGTGCCTGACCATGCAAAGCTCCAAACATGATTAAGAACTGCAATGATTAATCAATTAGTAATCCACTGTTAAATTAATTGCCAACTACCTTTGGCAGTTCTTTTTATTTAAAAAAAAAAAGTCCTCTCTTATTCCAGCTTCTCAAATGTGAATGTTTTCTTTTTTCTCTACTCTTCTATGAAAGTAAACAGAATGTCTTTGGGTTGTGGACAAAACAAGGCACTTGAGGACGTCATCTTGGGCTCTGGAAAACAGTGATCAACATTTTTCACCATTTTCTGATATTTCATGGGCAAAACAATGAATCAATTAATCAAGAAAATAATCTGCAGATGAATTGATCATGAAAACAATTGTTGGTTGCAGCTCCAATGTGATCACAAGAATCTAGAACTGGATTCTGATCTGAACCCAGTGGAAAGAAATGAGGACTAGTGTTACACAAGAACTTTTGGAGGATTTGATAAGAAGCTTGGGACTAGAATCATTTTATGGTAATTTACAGCAGCTCCAACCAGCACTACGACTCCATCGGGTTGATAAGTCACAAGTATTTGTTTTCGTCAAGTTGGAAGTTATGTATTCCTGTATTTTAAACGATGAGATTATACTGTGTTGGAATAAATTAACTGAATGTTCAGCCTTGTGCTGGTTGTTGTGACACATTTGCAGTAATTACCGCTTCTGCTGTTAGCATTTAACAGGTGCCCCCCAAAAATATTTAAGTAATTAAACTGATATTATAAACATATAATGACTGGTAGACTAATGGCTTTAACTAATGAGGAGACAGCCCTGCTAAACATTCATATCAAATATAGTCATTTTCAAATTTGGGGGGTTAATTTGGGTGAACTAACCCTTTCACAGTTCACTTTATCTTTGTCCCTATTTCACCCAAATGACTGAACATGTTGCAGCTCACCTACTTCAGCATAACAAACTGCACACACACGCACGCACGCATACACGCACACACGCACGCACACAGAAGCTCAAACTGCAGCTGCATGATTATGCAATAAAATATATTTTCAAACCAGGTGAGATCTTTGCAGATATCTGTGTCTTTCTGAAATGTTTTGATTTTTACAGAAACATCTGGTTCAGCGAACGATCTTTAGTAGTGCTTTATATTTATTGATTTAGTTATTAAAAACCAAAAGACTGCTGCTGTCAAGCCTGTGGGTTTATAAAACAGAAAACAACACGACATTGTCTTCATTTACATTGCACTTGTTTGAAATCAGTTGTTGAGTCCATCATCCGTGCAGCAGTTATTGCCGTACGGTGCAGCAGTTTCCGCTGTAACAGCCGGCAGTGTTCATGTGTGACATTTTACCGCTGAGTGAAGTGGCTTGTAGTCGTGTGTTTGGCACGCTTGCAAATCACAGGCATGATTAATGTGGCGCGGTGATTTGTACAGGTAATTTCACTCAGGCTTTACTTCCCTGCTGTGCATTATGGTGCTAATGTGACACTTTATTGATCCCTGTAGGGAAATTCTCTGTTCGCAGCAGGTCTGAGTGCAGGGTCAGTAACAGGAGAGCAGCCCCACAGCTGGTAAAGATTAAATTCATGGCCTGTGGTTGAAGGACGGTCACTAAACTCAATACGCTACCAAAAGCTGCCTGTTGTTTCAGTTTCAGCATATTTCCAGTAAAGACACACCACCAACCTGACTGATGGATTTTAGTACAAGTAAACAAACATGCTGCACGTTTAATTAACCAGTAAACTATCAGAGTTAGTAGTAGTAGCAGTAAAAGTTAAAGTGCAGTAGTAAAATGTCCTACATGGCCAAGACCACAAGCACTCAAACAACCTGACTTACTGTATTTACTTTCCTACAGTATGGTATGTATGCAATGAGTAGTTTTAAGTTATGCAAATAACTGCAAACAACCGCTTTAGATCAGGGGTTTCCCAAACCAAACATTTGTATATTAACACAAGTTAGGCCTTTCATCTTACCTTTTTTTGAAACATCTCGTGAAGAAACTCCACCTAACTCCGTTTAACTCATTTTAGCTAGCTAGCTGCAACTGTAATAAGAACACGGTACAAACGATCAAGAGGTCCACTTGGTGACAACTGACTTTGTACACTAATGACCTGCTTTACTTTAGTGATACAGAAAGATGTAGCACAGGTTTCAGCACAATTACTGCACAAATAGCCCATAAAGTCATATAATCAATATTTTTTATTCAGTCTAGAGCCAAAATCAACTGGATATTAATCTACAAAGAAGGCATCATGGACATGGACTGTTTACCTGCATGCAACCAAAGTCCACTCAAGCATGTTTGGTCAATACTACTAATACAAAGACTACAAACATGAACCAAAACACTTCAAATACCAAATTCATATGCAGATATCTGTTTATTGAAGTAACCTGGTAGCAAATGGGAACCTTACAGCTTCAGATAACACAGATATATCGACAGGTGTGTTTACAACCTGTGTGATCGTCTCACAGGTCATCAAGCTCAGCAGTGCCACCATGTTCACAGGTCTCAGAAATTAAGGTTGCAGGTAAAATGTCATCTAAACTGATAGGAAATTTGTTCAAAACTAGAAAAAAATGGATCAAAGATATAACAAAGATTGAGCATTTGCTTTAAATTGACAGCAGATTGAAGAGCAGATTGCTCTCTCAGAATGATTTTCAGTGAGTGAGCGAGGGACGGATTGAGTGATTAAGCTAAAAGAGCTGGAAAAGAGGAAAAGAGCTGTTTTATAGCCACAAACAGAATCCAAATAAATAACAAACAGACTCATAAACACACAATAGAGAGAAATTGTCGCAACGTGATGGACCATATAATTTGGCGATTGAACCTCAAATCTATCACACTTTCCATTTCCAAGGAAATTAAATAAAATATTGCCCAAAATACACACGTAAACACAGTGCGAAGAGAAACAGAGATGGCTCTACTTGCATTCTCCACAATTAGGAGCAGCAGTAATTTAGAGAGGTGAGAGGACTGTAATCAACATGGATTATATCAAAGTGTAAAAAGGATTCGATGGCTCCCACACCCTGACACGATAGATTAAGCGAAAGAGGCTTTTAAGGCCTCTCGAGGGTCTGCTGCATGGTGAATGCATTATAAACTGTGCTTTTGTAAAAGCGCTCTCTGCTGTGTCGGGATTAGATGGAGAACAGTTGCTCCCCTGAGACTGACCGTGTGGTGTCTCTGTGTAATGGTCAAAGACAAATGAGAGAGCTTTATTGTGTCTAATCCTCTTGAGCTACTTTACTTTTATCTACAATAAGTTGATAGATAAGAAGCTGCTGTCTTAATGACACCAGCAGGGCTGCCAAGTGGCATTTACTCTGAGGTGGAGGCCAGAAATAAAGGGGTGAAGTGAAGAGGATGCACGATATTGGATTTTTGTCAATATCTGACATTTTTACTATCCAACTCGTTTTGGCCAATGCCAATGCTGATATATGCACATATTTTTTTCCACCTAATTACAGAGAACATCGAGTCTCCTGTAGTGGAATTAACATATTATTATGCCAACTCATGATGGTCCACTTGCAGATGCAAACATAAAATACAATTCTTTTTCAAAATGGACACATATAATAAGAAAAGTACTGCTGACGTTTTTTTTTTTGTTTCTCTTTGTTCTTCACAAATTTGTTCTAAAAATCAGGATAACTGCTGTTAAGATGGATAATGAAATCTGTCGTGTTGAAGGAAAGTGATTTGATCTCCCCACAAATGACTAACACTTAGCAATCAGCGCAAATAGAAACTTAACTGTTTCGGACTTGACCTTTGACCTTTTGGATATAAAATGTCATCACCTCATCATTTTATCCTATTAGACATTTGTGGAAAATTTTGTCATGGCCAAAATGTGTCTCATGAGGTGACCATGACTTTGATCTTTCACTTTTGACCATCATCACCAAAGTCCAAACCAGTTCTTCCTTGAATCCAAGTGGACATTAGCACCAAATTTGAAGACATTCCCTGCAGGTGTTCTTGAGATGTCACATTCAAAAGAACGTGATGAACATAAGGTCACAGTGACCTTTGACAACCAAAATCAAATCAGTTCTTCCTTGAGTCCAAGTGGACATTTTTGCCAACTTTGAAGAAATTCCCTCCAGGCATTCTTGAAATATCTGATTTTGTTTCATCCTCAGCTCATATGTCATGTGGAGTTCCACAAGGGTCAATCCTTGGTCCAGCTTGTTTAGGCTCCCTCTTGCTCATAATATTCATTAGTTTAAGATGGTTGCCAAACACTGCCGTGCAGATGACACCAGCTTCATGTATCATTTAAATCTGACCACCTTAAAAATCTGGATGCTCTGCACTGTTGCCTTACAGCCATCAAAGACTGGATGTCACTGAATTTTCTGCAGCTGAACACTAACAAAACAGACATCATGATCCAGACCAGGTTTCTAAAAATATTATCTTGGGTATTTGGCAGGGAATATAAAACCATCTACTAGAAATCTTGGTGTAGTGTTTAATTAAAAAATCAGATTTTCAACCATCATGTTAATAAATTGGTTCAATGTTGCAGCTTACAAATCAGAAATATGACCAAAATCAGTGTAGCATTGCCTAAGAATACCTGTGGTTTTATCTCCTCCAGTTTGGATTATTAGAACTCATTATTGTCTTGTTTAAGCAAGTCTGCTACTGTTTGACTTCTGTTGGTTCTTTTAATTGTGTTTTGTTGTTACATCGCTTTTATATTTACAGTATTTGTGTTTTATTCTCCACAATACTTTCAAGTGCCGTCTCTCTCAAACTGTGTCGGTTCTGTGAAGATCTGTGTGGACAGTTGGCAGCTAAGGGGTTAAGCCTTTAATTCTGCGACAGTTCAACAGAGCATTGATTAGTCTGGATGGATGAGGCCACTGATGGAGGTGAAAGTTGTGATTGTTGTCGTGGAGGAGGAGGTGATTATGGATGGAGACGTAAACAGTGTTTGTATCTCACATAAAATAAAACATTTAATTTTTATGCCTCATTCAGGGTTACGTGTGTGTATCTGTGTGTGTGCTGTGAGGTGTTTCTGAGGATAAATGTCAGCTGTGTTGTGTGTTTTCTGCACAGTGGCAATTAAAGTCGGGCACACAGTGATTTTATAGACAGATTTGTGCGGTGACTGAATGGCGCCCGTTACCCTTTAACCCCAGCAGCCTCACACCCACCCACTCTCTGCTCTGCTGTGGACCCCTTCCTTTCTCTCACTCACATCTATCTGCTGCAGGATAAACGATCGCTGTTTCTCAGGCCAGGTCAGTAAGCTGCCTCCCTCTACGGTCTAATCTTATTATCAGCCCAAGCTGGCTTTAGTGGGGAGGGAGACGAGATGGACAAAAGTCGTACACAAGAAGGCATCATAACATGACTGCTGTCCTTTGACTCGGGAGACAATCGCATTATAGTAGAGAGACAAACCTGGTAGTGAGCCTGGAGAGTCTGTGTGACTGTGAGGGTAGTTAAAGATATTCAATAACTGTTCAATCAGACTGTGCAGTAGATAGATAATCGATATTGTATTAAATCGCAGTAAAATACTCATTCATTCATGTGTAATCAATTATATTCTTTAACCTAACACTGTCTACAAGTATACTTCAGTTAAAAAAGAGTAGTTGTGGCTTTATATTCATTAGAATACCTCTTTTTCATATTTCATTACCCTTTTATATATAATTTATGCTTTTTACTGTTCAAATGCCAAAAAATCAAATAAAATGAGCAGTAACTGCAACATCAGTGTACTGAAAAATATTTAAAAAATCATGAAACTGGTTTAGCATTTCAGATTTTTTTAGATTATGTCTCTTTATTTATTTTTTGCACAAAATCATGAAGAGCATAAATGGTCTTTTGGATAGTGCTGCAGCAAATACATGTTCATGTTATCTTATGCACCATAATACTGATGTAATTTCAAAAGAGTAAAGGAGACATTTTAGATTGGAGTAGGGCTCTATGATGTGGTAACAAAAAAAGTCATATTAAGATTATTTTGACAGATATTTTGATTGCAATATGATTCGGGATTAGTGGGAATTATCATTTTTACACCACAGTTGCCATTTTCACTGAAAAATACTATTAAAATTATGATGGTGTTGGGGTCTGTACCAAACAAACACATTTTTTTGCATTTGGAGAACAAGATTTGTAGGTCAGGGCATCTCTGCAGCACTATGGTACTTCATTATAATGCTGTCTTGTCACGTTTACCCTTAATCAAAATCTTACAGCTTCTGCTATTTGGATATTGCACTTGGCCATGTTGCCATTTTGATAATATTTCAACAAATTGTGCAGGCCTAGTGTGTAGTTGACTTGGTACTACAATGTTGACTATAATGAGACTACTGAGCAGATAACTCAGCAGGAAAGAGCAACAAAACAAACTGGTTCAAATTTCAAATTTCATGTGTTGTACAACATGTCAAAATACAGCCAACAGTCCTTTAATTCTGGTTTCACTGAAGTCTTTCTGACCACAGACACGGTGGTGTGCATTTGGATATGAGATTTACAGCAGCCCTTAGTCTTCATGAAACAGTAATCTGCTGAAAAGCGCCGATCTAACCTTTGTTTTAAAGCCATTTCAAAGAAAACAGTCTTCTAGGAAGACAAGAGAAGCTCCTGAGGGCACAAACCATTATTCAGGCCATCAGCTAAACCAATTAGGTGTTAAGTGTTGGTAAACTGCTGCCGTCCCCTCATCCCACCCAACTCTTGCAAAAGAAGAATAGATAACTGGGTAGAGCGATTCACTTTTACCCCCAAATGAGAGATAATGTATATTTTGTGATAGGCTTGGGCAAGAAAACAGAAACAACAGTGATATGTATTGGTAATGGACACTTCATCAATTGCAGTAAGAAAACAGTTTTTAGGGGACTGGTGTTGGAGGACCATGGCTCTGGCGCATCACCAAGCCACGTTTCAAGTCCGCCAAAAAAAAATCCTGAACACAGAAATCGTGGACATCAGTTTAACAGTTCTAACTCCACAAGTCAGAACTACAAAGCTCTCAGTTTCCCACATTTTCAGCAACTATTTCCTCACGTTCCTCATGTTTCTCACATGTTCCTCACACTTCATTCCTCTCTGTAAGTAGGTTATCCAGAGAACTGTTTGCCATGTCAGAAAGAAAACAGACAATACCAGGCAAAGTTTAAACAACTGAGTTTTAAAAGTCACAACAGTAGGCTTGGGCAATATCATATCGCGTGCGATTTATCGTCAAAAAAACTGTTACCGATGAAAATTTGCCACTTTGCGATATCGGCGATAAATGCCACTTGATGACGCATTTTTTTGTGCGAAGCCCTCGCCAAAAAAAAATCTGTTTAAGTCCGAACAACTGTACAGCGCACTGTGTTTCGTATTGAAATGCTGTATTAAACGGCAGAATTATTAAGGATCAGAGTATTGGTAAGCGCCGACATTTGAATTCTGATGTAATTTATTATCACACGGCTGCAGAATCTCTCCTCTCTGTCACTGCATCTTCTCCATACGCACACGTACAGCACACACACACAGAGGAGGTCAGAGCGTTTCTCTTACCCTGTCTCTGTCTGATCTGTTGATTTTTTTTTCATCAGCAGGATGTTTTATAGCTCGCATTTTGTTTTTTTCCTACATATAAATTCACCCGCGATTCAGTTTTCACAGCAGCAGCAGAGAAGCTGCACGCGGAGGAGACTTGTTAATGACGGAGTTTATTAAAACAATCGAAACTAACGTGATGGTGAATGACATCGACACCAACCAGGTGCACTTATAAGATTAAACAACTGTATAAGGAGGCCTTTACGTTAAACAGGAGAGTCTGTGTTTCTCTATCAGAAACC
>JAJHUR010073433.1:11736-21783 GCA_027495735.1 Lutjanus campechanus
TTTACAGACCAGCCACACAATACCAGCCCATTTTCAGACTTTGATAGAGAACTAAAGGAAGGAAGTGAGTAAACCAGAAGGAACCTCATAATTACCTGGCTGGCCAAAGACAGGATGAACGCCCAGTCCTCCTGCCACTGCTCCTCTCTCAGGGAGAAATGCAAACCGAAACTCTGCGAGTACCACGACTCCCACTCCTTCCAGCGTGTGTAAAACCTAAAGAGTTACACATCAGACTATTTTTAAGTTCATTTGAGTCATAGTTATCCTTCTGTAGTGTATCTCAGAAAGTAGCGCATGGAGAACAAATATTTAGCATTCATGAAATTCATGAATTTCATAACAAAATCAACAGCAAAGAATAACCACATCAACACTGCAACCGCTGGATTTAGACATAACACTTTTTTAAGGAGTCAAAACAAACCTGGTTATACATAATCAGCCACACACATACTGCAATACACAGTAAATGAGACATAAAGAGATGATCTCTGTTTAATAAGTAATCAAACCTCCTGTATTTGACTGTGGGACAGAAATATGTAAATATCCTGAGGAAATTCTTCTACACCGTGCCTCTGAGTCAAATTAACAAAACCGCTGAACTGCCAGCAGGGCATGGCTGGATTGGCAGGCCACTGGCTGCAGACAACCAGGGAAATCTCTTTTACACTATTTCTCAGGACATAGCCTAGATATCTAGGGCATAAGGCTGGGTTGAATGAACACTGTCAAGTATTTTTGACCAGATATTGCAACAGTACAACAGTATTATATTATATATAATGCAGCCTTTAAAAAGAGAAAAAAAGACAACACTTATGCCATGTCACAATATAATGATACCCAAATTCTAAGACGATATCTAGCATCACATTATCACAATATTTATTTATTATCGGTACATTGCCCAGCCCTTGTATGACACAGGAAATTGGGAGAGGCAGTAACCTACACTTTGCTCCAATTTCAGACTTGTGACTATTTGGTGATATGAATGTCTTTAGAGAACATTCATCTTGGGCCCCTTGGTAGCTTACTTGGTGGAGCATGTGATGAGGTTATCAGTCCTGTGCAGCGGCCCTGGTTCAATTCCAACCTGCAGCCCTTTGCTGTTTACCCCCCCAGTTAAGGCTTTCCAGTGCGAGACAAGTTGTCTTCACTACAGGGACTATTTTTACAGAGGACTTAAGATTCTGATGTCACAGTTAAGCTGTTGATCTTCGACATTTTTGTGAGGTCACCATGATCTTGACCTTTGATCATCAAACTCTAATCAGTTCATCCTCGAGTCCAAGTGGATATCGGAGCCAAATTTGAAAAAAATTCCATCCAGGCGTTCTTTAGATATCGCGTTCATAAGAATGTGACAGACTTGAGGTCGCTGTGACCTTGACTTTTGACCTCCAACATCAAATCAGTTCATCCTGGACGTTTATGCCAAGTTTATAGGAATTCTGTCCAGGCATTCTTGGGATATTGTGTTCACTAGAACGGGATGAACGGACAGACAGCCAGAAAACATAATCCCTCCAGCCTCAGCTGTCATTGAAGCAAAGGCATAAAAACACATTGATAGATAGCTTGTTGCATAATACATTACAGTATTTCAAGTCATAAAAATGTTTAAAATGCCTTGATGCCTAGCCATGTGAGACACTAAAGCAAAATTCTGAAGCATACTGGCCTATTTGTTTACGGTCAAACACGACCAAGCCAGGACAGTGAAGGCATTTAAATGCTTTTAAAACAAAGTGCCTTGGACGTTTTTGTGTACATATTTATCTTTATCCAAAGATCCCATCAAACAAATTCAGTTTGAGTAAAACCTGCCCAAACTGCCCATTTTTTAATAAATATGTTTCCTGGATTTAAGTGGCGGGTGTCTCACCAATGGGAGCAGTCATGCAGGCTGTCATGGAGGGTCTTGCGGAGAACAGAGTCCTTGTCGTAGATGCCCCAGGTGGCCTGTAAAACAGAGTCTAACAGACAGTCCCCGGCTGTGCGGTTCCACAAGGCGTACAGACGACTGTCCAGGCGTGTGCCCAGCTCCAGAGACCAGTTGATGACAGGAGATTCCTCTTCCAACTCTATACACAGACAGACAGGCACCAATAGGAGAACAGGTTCAGTCAAGCCCATCTGCTTTTTGTCAAACGTTGCAATAAAAACAACAAGGGAGAACTTCTCCGAGATGATTTTTGAAAATGAGAAAAACATGACAGGGGTTCCACTGTTTTTCCCCCCTCACCTAACCAACAAAAAAATAACACTGGGTTTACGTGAAGAACTAAAAAGGGGGATGAAAAAAATCATTAACTGTGTTTAATCTTTGAACAAAACTCAGCCTGGAATGCATAGATGCTGTGTTGAGTGTTTCAGACATGATAGATACTGCAGCTAGTCGTTATGGAAACTAATTGTGCGTTGCATAACCTGCTTTTCAGCATTTTCCTGTCTTCTTGTAATATTATTAAAGACACCTTTACTGCTTCCTCAGCTACTTTCTACGTAAAAGCCAAAAACACACAGCACCTCTCCCCAGTAACCCAGTTTACGGAGGCTTAAATAGGTCACAAGACTCCTTTGATACAGTACAACACACAAACTCTGAAATGTATGTTCACAATCATCCACACACACACACACACACACACACACACACACACACACAGACTGTAGTGCAGTGCAGCCCTGGGAGTGTGTCATTGGTTAAGTGTGAAGGAGGGAAACCAGTCAATTAACCTAATTAGAGAGGGCAAAGAAGATGAAGCGGGAGGTGGTGAGCTGGCTGGAGACGGAAGAACACAAGATATTGGTTTTTAGACCCAAGACACAGCTAGAAGATGAATCACGGGTAAACAAAACCCACCACCTCTTCAAGGGGCAGTTCAGAGTATTTCAAATGGGTTTGAGTGTAGTGCTTACCACTAGTCAGTGTATTAGCTACAGGGAGATGGTGGTCGGCAAGCCCCCAGTTTGAAGAAGTAGAGAGGGGAACTGGCACCGAAGTTAGGCAATGTATTTTCACCACTTTACACTGGTGTTAGACAGCCTTTTCAAACCCATGTTATGGCAGTTTCCCATCCAAAAATAGGCTGTCTGACAGCAAAGTAAAGTGGTGAAAATATTCTAAATATCACATACACCTAAATTGATTTTAGGTGGACCTTTTTTAAGTGGCTAAAATACCTTTTGTTGCTGACCCAGTCCTCAGCAGTACATTGCTTAGCATCCGTGCTGGTACTCCTCTCTGCTTCTCCAAATTGGAGGGCCAGCCAACCACCATCTACTGTAGCTGAATCAATGATCAAGGAGTATCTCATACCACCCCACTTCAAATAATCCAAACTATCCCTTTAACACATGTAAACATATAAACATAATTATATCTTGGCTACCTTTCTGCACATCTCGATCCAGCACCTCATCAAACAGCTTCTCTTGGACAGCAGGCGGCAAGTCTTCTATATCTGCAAAGACACATGGGACAGATATTATGTTTTCATGCTCATTATATTCTAATGGTACACAGCTCTGAGTGCAACAGAAACACTACAGTAATGACACACAGAGGGGATGTTCTTTGCAATTCCATTCATCGGCTGACATTTTGTCAATGGCACACTGTAAACACAAGCTCTGTACAGCATGTTGTGTTTCTGTGTGTATTGAACTGTGCACACACAAAGCCAGAACACTGGTGGCTATTCTCTGGCTCAATAGTGAATGGCACTGGCTTTGTCTGAACGAGAGAGAGACAGAAACAGAGGGAGAGCGTCCTGCAGCTGGCCTCGGGCCAAATTCAGTCCGCAAAGAAATACTTGGCATAGCAGAGAAGAAAAAATTCAAATCTATCAGTGAAGCCTGCATAATCTTTCATCCCAGCGGCGCTGGCAGCTCTGAATAACAATACAACTGGTAGCTCTGAAAAAGGAAAAGTGCAAGACATTGTGCCACAGCGACGGGACACTGAGCTGCTGTTTCTCCGAGCAATGCTGCACAACATGACTAGCCGTCATTCCTCCAATTCTCCAGTGAGGGGGAAAACATTCAAGAAACTGCAAAGTTATACTGTTCAGAGGAAAATTCTACAGACATGCATGGAATTTAACCATAAATATGAGCCCAAAAAGTCACAAAATTAATTATTTTTCCATTCTACCCTTGCAGAGTAAACCCAACCTGCAATATTCAATGTCAATTGAAGGACCTCAAAAGACAAAGAAAGTTTTTTGGGGGTGGATGTTGTTCACTCTGAGGTGTTTATTGAGGCTACAGAAAAAAAATCTGCCAGTCAAGGCCAATGGCGATAAATCTATTTAGGGGTAAACGGTGAAGGTGCTAAATTACACATATGTAAGGAAGTCTAATGAGAGAAGTGACTTGATCATCAAGATATCGCAGGTACCTGCAGGCAGGGTGAAAGTGACCAGGTCAGTGAGGAAGTAACAAGCGAAGTCTCCTTTGCGTTGATGTAGCGAGGCTGCGATCTCCCTGCGGATCTGCTCCGTCAGCTCGGGACACACCATAGAGGGGATGCACTTAGCTGCCTGCTGGCTCACCTAAAGGATATAGACAAAGATTCACTAGAAGTTAGAGGTAAATACATTACTATGCAATATGAGCAGGATCAGACACTTGTGATACACGCAAACCCTTTATGATTCAAATTAAAAAGAGGTATGCTTGGACAGTTTTAAAAGCAAGGTTTCATGACATGTTTCTGATGCATGTATTTAAATGGTATAATAATGGTTCATCAAATTTATTTGTAACATACAGAGTCATACAAATTCAATGTATATAAACACATTTCCTGCATTCGATCCATCTTAAGTATCAGGAGCAGAGCGCAGCCACTGTGCAGCACCCAGGGACCAACTCCAGATCTAAGCCAGTGCTTTGGTCAGGGGTGCTGCATGTTTTTGATGTGGAGAAAAAGCCACCTTGTAAACACAGGGAGAACAAGCAAACATGAAGGGATTCAAGATCCTTCTTGCTGTGAGGTGGCAATGCTAACCACTGAGCTGCTGTGCGGACCATTTATTTATAAAGGCTGGGCAATATGCATAAACACTGACAAATATTGTAATACTTTTAAGATTATCTCAACATCAATATTTTGATACTGACCATTTGAGTTGAATATTTCAAGTGGATTTCCCTAGAAAGCAAATTCTTTAATTTAAAAAAAAAAACATATTCCCTGATGGAGGTCTTTAAAATCTTGTAATGCAACCAAGTTTGGTCAAATTTAACCTCCAACCACAATGCCATTTAAGCCAACAATGCTATTTGTACTCAGCAGAGACAACCCGTGATCTTTCCCCAAACCTAACCCAAGTAGTTTTGTTGCCGAAACCAAAGTAGTATTGCTGCCTAAACTTAACCAAGTGGCTCTGTATTATCACTTAACCAAGTAGTTCTGTTTCAAAACATAACCAAACTGTGCATGAAAACTGAAAAAATAATAATAATGAAGTAAAACAGGTACCACTGACTAAATTTAACACTATTGTCAAATACTCAAACTCCTCTCTATCACAGGAAAGCCCTGCGCTTAACCCATTTGTTCACTACAACCTATTACCAACAGTAGATTTGTTGCACTTTGTAGCTAAAATAAGGGGGTCACACGCGGGTACAAGCAGATAGTCCATTCTAATATTAAGTCGACCCTCATCGATGTAAATGGCGTGCCTAATAAAGTGGTATATGGATGTAGATAAAAACTAAAACACAATATTGTACCATGTTGTATGAATGTTATGTTGAGGATCAAAATTTGTGATACACAGTGAAGATGCCACCTTTCTCTTCCCACCTCAGTGACTTGCGTCACACTGAAGCCCTCTGTGGCTCCTTTTCCTAATCGTTGCTTGCCCTCCTTGCAAACCACATCAGCTCTGTGGCATCACGTCCATTAGGAACCAGTGACAGGACTGCAGCCAGGCTAATCCTCCACCTAATCCTCAAAGTGCACTTCTGCTGTAATTATAGGCATTACAGGCATCTGCTATATATCGTCTACTCTGGCGCAGAACAATTATAGACTGATGTGGTTAACCAGGAGAAGTACAGAATAGCATCAAAATCACATGAACACGCAGTACGTGTTCTCTGTCATTGTGTAATTCATGTAAAGGAGGTCACAAGATTACTCGTAGTTGTATTTTCTGTTTTATAAAATTCTTTAATCTTCATGCAAATCTTGAATAATCTAGAATAATTTATTCTGCTTCTTAGTGTATTCATGGAGAGAAATGTTTGTGTAGAGGAAAATGCAGTACATTTTGGGGTCCACTACCTTAAAAAGAAAATGGTGTTTTAATTCCAGTGGGGTGGAGAGGACAAACAAAATCTATCAGGACGCCTACCTCCGTGAGAAGGATGGCTAGCATGTCCTGCCTCTGGAAGCGGATGGCCAGATGGACGAGGGTGAAGCCTACATCAAACGCAGAGGACCGGTTGAGGAGCTGCACCTCGTCAGCAGTGAGCTGCCGGGCGATGTCCCCGCCGGACGACTTGTAGGCTTCTACTGCCGCTAGGTCTCCCTCCACCACGCCTGCAGCAAAGGAGGGAAGAAGAAAGAGGAAGGAAGGTCAGAAAATAGGACACAAACGTTGCCATTCATACCTGGTATCAAAATGGGAACTGTATCCAGATACATTACGTTTGTGTGCTCAGATCTTTGTCTTCCAAAGCAAAACTTGCATGTGAGTAATTTAGGTGGCAGCAAATGAGCCCCAGAAACCCTGACAGAGTTCGAGTTGTTGAGTTAGGGGAAATTTGGTTGAAAATTGGTGAAACACTCTCTACGACATATTCTGGATCTTGGTCACATGTTTTTTTAAAACTGCAAACTGCAAATTTGGCAAATGTAATACATTAGTGGGTTGTGATACCATGACAATATATATACACATGCCAAGATACGTGGCAGTGGTTCATTTTGTGTTGTTTTTAAACCCCCTACTGCTAGATAGCAATGTTATTATCGGTCTTCACTGTTTTGATTGTATGAAGAAGTAAATTTTAACTCTCAACCCCCTTTTAACACAGCTCTATTTAATAATGCATCTTTTGACACTTTCATAACACAGTATAGACATAATCAGTAATCAGAAGTGCTGTATCTGTCAGCCCTCTTGCTGTCTAAGACTGTATTTTCTGTTAGCTAAAAACAATCTGTATCAATGTTAGGTGATGCACAGATGCCAGCTGTGGTCAGGCAGATCCGATCACCATTGCATTTTTCCTTATCTGGATAAGTGTCCAGATACAGATCACATTTTAGTACCTGATGTAAATGGGGTGTGAAACGTACAAGTAGATAAGCGCCTCAATATACAGTTGCTTTTCCAGGAATACATGCACACGGGCTATTGAAGTTAGATGGAAGTGACACACATACAGTACACTGTCTATGTTTAAGGACGAAGGGACAGTGCTGTTCAGAAAAGTAAGACACATTCAACAGCTAACACATGTGACCTGTAAGCGCATAAACCCCTGCTCTCATAACAAAGCTAGTTTATTAGGTGCATTTACATCAATGAGGGAAGCCTAAATTTTAGAAAAATGTCTCAACTCTATAAAACAATTTAAACTAAAATGGAACACCAGAACCTTCATGCAGGCAGTATTTATTGCATGGCTGTTGTATCAGACTGCATTATTTTAAGTTAGTGTAGTGCATGTGAATCAATTACTAGTGCTCCCCGTTCAAACACGTCCGCAAAAGAAAAGAAATTAATGTAGAAAGACATTATGGGAATCCTTTTAAAACAGGCCCATTCTTTGTAAATGGATTAGACTGGCTTTTGGAGCACTTCCAACCCCCATGTCCTTGCTTGTAATAGAAGTAAGATGTAACAGACAGCTTGTCGTGTTCAATGAAAAGAACTACAGAAATATCCATCAAACTGTGCTAACACATCACACTGTTCTTAGTCACAACCAATTAATATTAAAACCTGGGAGGAATTTACATAACAAATTCGACTCGAGGAAAAGAGTTAAGCACAAAAAGAGCTCAGTGTGAGCGAAGCGCCGCAGCTCTTGACGTCAATCCACAATTCAGATGACCTCTGGATGTAGCCACTAGCTAACTCAGTGTGAGAACAGTTATCACACTGTCAGCCTACTACATAACAGAACAGACAGAGCAGTGTAGCTTATAATGCAGAGCTATCAGAGAGCTGTGTCAGACAGAGGACAGTCTGTGCAGATTAGCATCCTCCCCCTCCTTTGGACCTGATAGTCTCAACATCTGTTATGAGTGAAATGAGCGGCAGCAAGGTAGCACACAACACTGAAGCGCTGTGCTGGCTAATTTTAATAAATGTGAGAATGTTCAAGGACAGTTACCTTAAGAGAACCTGCACTTCAACATGCCAAGAACGCCTGGTCTCCTCTTACACATGCTGGGTGAACACAGATCTGTAAATAGATGCTAAATGGTTTGGCTCAAATCTAGCTACCGCCATGCTGCAGAAGATTTCATTAAAAAAGTAAAGACTATGGTGACCTGTTTTGCAATGTATCAATATAGGCCATAGAACAACTCGTGTGGTTTAGGTCAAAGATGTCAAGATAAAAACAAGACTTCACCATGTGCCCTAATTCCACTCATCAGGCATTCCCAGTATGTGAGTGTCGACACAAGCATGCTGTGTGCTGCTGATGTGCTCCATCTCACATTGCAAAAAAACATCCTGATGAAGATGTTACGCCAGCGCTCGCAGCTGAGAACGTCACGTTGTCCTGGGGACAATAAAAATAGCACCTGGGACACAAAGTTACGCTGTCTGAGACAATTCTGGGACAGTAGAGAAACTTATCACTGATTGAAATTATTATGTTTATCTGTCAGGGAATATTTATAATTTTGTTAGATGCTCAAATTTGAAAGATGTGAGGTGGCATCGGCAAAACCTCTACATTTCATTACACACATGCTTGTACACTGTCATGGTGTTCAAAAATTAGGTGTTTGGTAAATGGTGATCAAAATGTACTTACATACAGACACTAATTAGAAACAGGTTGGCATTTGCACTGAAGTGATGCATTTATTGATCAAACAATCACAGAAATAAAGAAGAAACAATAACTCAACCAGTGACTAAAACAATAATGAAAAGTGAGTGTGGCCAAACATGGAGTAATTTTATTTTTTTATTCAAGAGCATTTTGATGCACGATAATGACGTTTCATTGGCCGATACAGATAAATATTGGTTTTGTAGATTGTGACTGACGACATGTTGTATGTGTGATAAAATGACTAAATATCACAATATTTTTGACCAAATACCTCGATATTGCAACAATATTGTGGGGATAACTATTGGTGCGTTCACAAAATATTAACCCAATGAGATTAATATAAATATAAATAATCATCAGTAATGTGGATATAATGGCTAAGTGGGTAAAGGCAAATAGGCAAAGTTCAGAAAATCAGTTTACTATATGCAGACTTGAAAACCAGGAAAAGACAACACTTCTGCCATATCACGATATGCAAAATCTATCACGATACCTCGTCTCATATCACAATACAATATTAATATAGATATATTGCCCTGCACTACTTCTTTGGTGGGTCAGTTTGAGTCAATGCGAGTTACTGCAACAGTTATTAAACTATATTAAGGAGAATGAAATTAAAAAACGTAAAATTTTGAGCCCGGACTTTCACCGAAATGCATTGATGGAATGAAAAAGATTCCTTCAGGTTGTGTTGCAGTTGTTTTTTCAAATTTTCACATTTGTTCCTTCGTTACCCAAGCACCTGGCTGACTGGTGGAGCAACGACAGACAGCACACAGTGTGTTCTTCCTAAAAGAGTGCATCGCAGTGCACAATAGAAATGGAGGGGCCGTCCAGATAGCATAACGGTTAGGGTGCATACCACATAACCACAATGTCCACAGTTCAGTTCCAAGACCTGTGTTGCATCACTACGCTTTCGTTTTCCTCATTTCCTCTCCACTATACTTTCGTATTGAGTGGAATGACTCGCATTAAAAAAAA
>JAJHUR010073434.1:0-25805 GCA_027495735.1 Lutjanus campechanus
AACAACAGTGAGTAACTCAGCGGGGTAAATCCTTGTGTCTGATTGGCTGTTCCCGCGCTGAGAATACATGCGATCAATCATGTGATCATTTGAGATTCCTCAAGTCGTCACACTTTCACAGTAAGTAGTGAAGCAGCTTGATAAACAAATCCAGCTGCTCACACGCAAGTATTTTACCCCTCAGTCAGCTCTTTACCACATTTTTAAACGTAATTCTCACAAGTTTGATACTGACAACTCAGCGACTACTGCATAAACTTCCATCATGTTGGGGCGTCTGTGCATAAACATACATGCAATATGTGTGATTGTGTTAAGTGTGCCTATTCCACAGAAACACAAACTGAAATGAATAGTTGCTTACTCAACGCTGACCACTGATGAATGGCCTGCGGTGTTTCATATTGTGCATGAATAGATGTCTTGAATGTGTGTGTCTTATTGTGTATCCGTGCTTGTAATGCCTCCTAAAAGCTTTGATGTCCTGAGTCTCATTCAGTGTTTCTCTCCACAATTAAAACTGTGTCATTACGACCAATTAGATTCTCTGAAAGGCTTCGAAATAGTAACTGGCACTGGCAAGAAAACACTGAAAACACTAAAACGGGGTAATAAAATTTCGTATATACATATGCATGTTTTGTGCACGCTTTAACGCAGACATTCCTTAAATACAGTAATAAAACAGCATTCCTTAAATCTGCGCTAAATGCTAGTTAGTGCTGGGCTGGACGTCGAATGCAGGCAAGGAGGAGAAGGCAGGCTTACCGGACGCCCTCACCGCCAATTCTCAATTTTAACGACTCCGTTCTTTGATTAAAAAACGCTTAAACGGTTCCAGTTGAGCCAGAGAAAGAGAAAAGAAATAAAACTGCAACTTCTAAGAGATGAAAATAACCGTTGTTCTCCAGTTTTAAGAGGCACGTGTGCTGGGGTTGGCCTGAGACGTCAGTTACGAGCTGCAGATGTTTGTATGGTTTTTTATGATTGTTGTTATTTTCAAATTGCGGCGTTTCCGTGATCAGCTTTAAACTCGTTAGTGTGTGCGTGTTTTGCATGGGTGTGTTTGCGTGTGTGCATGGGCGAATGAGAGAGGAGCATCAGAAGAAAAGGTCTTGAGTACTTTGAGCTTAATTAACCATAGTTCTAATCTGTGTGCTTTTTAGCAGCTCATTATGCAGCCTAATCGCAGGAAACTATAGAGGTGATTACACACAACGATGGACTACACACATATGCACATTCACACAAACACACACACTCACGCATTAACACACACACCCATGAATTCAAGAATTCCCTGGCAGTGCACCACAGGGGGTAATCAAAACCTCTGCATACACAATCCTTCTTGCTAATGACCTCATGCACACACACACACACACACACACACACACACACACATACACACACGCAAACACACACACATCGTTCAGATCAAATCTTCATGTGGTTTCACGGGTTATGAGAGGAGAAAATGTTTTCACCTCTTCTTCGCTGGATGGAGAAAGTCATAAAAGCAGCACCTGCTCGCCTGTTCTGACCGCCCCTCCTCTCTGTCTCTGTGTCTCCGTCTTTGAAGGCAGAAAAAAGAGGCAGTGAGGTAATGAGACCATTTGTTTTGTTGCTGCGTAACAGCATAAAACACATTAGATTCGAATTTGAGCCCACTCTCATCCAAAGCATCTTAAAATGATCAGGCAGGTAAATTGTTTGGCAAGGACCGGCCGGGGTCAAACCTGCCAAGTTCAAGCAGCTTCAACCAGCAGAGGTGGGTAGTCACAAAGTACAAGTACTTGCTAATAGTTGCTGAGTTTTCAGGTATTTGTATTTTGCTTAAGGGTTTATTTTTCTGACAACTTTTTACTTTTACTCTCTTCATTTTAACAGACATCTGTTACTTTAGTTTTAATGCATGGGAGGGGAATTATCGATTATTTTGTTTTTTATCATTGCATGCCATCTTCCCAACATCAAGACTGATTTCAACTTAAAGGGATGTGACAATAACCAGGGGTGGGAATCTCTCATAATTTATTTTGATTACTATTCACAGGGCTACGATTCGATGACAAAAGGATTATCAATGCATCTTGATGCCTCTGTATCTTAAGCTTTAAGCCAGGGGATCCCGATTGAATTGGATTTATCTGCAGCTGGTCACGTTCAGCCGTCCTCACCATAACTCAAGCAGGAGCATCATTTAGAAGGAAACATGATGCACATGTTACATTTAAGGGTGGGGATCTTTTTGTCTTCCTTTTCTTTTTAAAAGAGTTTGCTGCATTAATTAATTAATGGATCGTTTTGAAAGCAACATACAGTCTCCTGCCCGTATGGGAATAACAAAATGAGGGGAGGCTGAGTGTTTTGCTGTGTGTGTCGTTATTAACGTTGTGTCTCCAGCAGGGACTGGCCTCTCTGCTGCACCGTTAGCTCTAAGGAAAGAAACCTTGCTGAAACAGAAACAGGTGGTAGAAAAGTTCATCAGAGGGCCACTTTTTGCTTTGTACATTTCAGACCCTGTACTTTCTCTCTTTTACTTAAATAAAGAAGTTGATTTTTTTTTTTACACAACTATCTGTTCCTCTATCTGAGTAAATAATCTCTGTGCTTTTGCCACCTCTGTCAATCAGCAGGCCCCTCGGCCACCAATTACCCCTCATGTATAAATGAAATAGGCAGGTTACCTATGTAGAGAGCAAGGCATGCCAGCAAATGAATGCTTTACTTCTGCATATTATGACTCAGCTTTGTAATTAATAGACCTCGGATCAGCCAGAGAAATGTGTATAACTGTGTCTCCTGCTGACTCGGGTAAATATGACTGGAGCCAGTCCTGCAGAGCTGCTGACCCCCATTGACCTGATTTAAGTTAAAAGTCAATTACATACAGCACAGCTACACAACCATCCTATGGGCTTTAATGAAGGGGTTCCTCTTTTAACTAAACAACAGTGGTACCCACATTTATGAAACCATGGCATCTCTGTACAGCATGGTTGTTTTCCATTTAAAAATCCTGCTGGGAAGTCCTTTTGGCATCCCACCCCACTGTGGCAGCAAAGGCTACACAGATTATTTTGTCATGGTATACATGAAAATCTGTTTAATTAGGCCTAATTGCACATGGAGGCACCATTATCTTTTTGTGAGAACAAAAACTAAGAAGGGACAAGACAGCTCAAGGATATGGAAAGGCTAATGTCAGTTGTTTTTACTTACCCAGAGGAAGACTGAGAAATACGGAGGTGTCATTGATCACAAAGCAAAATACAAGTCTGACCTTCCCTTCTTCTTTTTTCTCAACCTTAGATCCAAAATGAACCTGTTTTTCAATACCTGCATTTGTGAAATAGCACTCCTCCGCTTAATTACTGGCATTTTGCTTTCCTTACAGATCCATGTGTTTTTATTGAGCTGGTATTCCTGCTGCAGCCAGCGGCAGTGTAGCCATTTTCTCAACCAGAATACCAAACTAATCTCTATTGATAATAACTTGCAAGCAACCCCTGGATGCCTCTTTTTAGCCCTGAAAAAAAAAGTCTAGTTTCTCAGTTAATAACTCTACAGTAATTTCTCTTCACAATCCACAACAGTGCAGTGTTTTTGACCAGAAAATGTAAAGCGCAGAACCTTTAACCCTCATCATCCATCAAACATATTTTACATACACGGACTTTAAACTTCTCTTCCAATCCACCATCACAGCGAATGGCCACTTACTTTTTTCTCAAAACATTATTCATTATGTAATTAATGTTATCTGGGTGAAAAAAAAAGGTTTAAATTTGTGTATTGTATAAAGAACAGTATTTAGGGGTGTCAACAGAGCAACTGCTTGTATTTTGGGACTGTCCAGATCATTTGGAAGTTTTTGTCCATTGTCCTTCAAAATGACCCTCGAATACCCTCGATAATGTGTGACACAAATCAGGAACCATGGTAAATATAAACTTAATCAATATATAGTTCGATCTTTTAAGATTTCATACATGGAGTCGCCAGGAAGCCCCATACAGTGGTATTTTTTTTAAAGTTATAATTAAATAATTAAAACAGAAACAGAAAACAATTATATGAACTCATACAGTCTGGGTGATATATCAAGTTATATTTGTTATATTCAAGTATGAAAAAATGAGCAGTAAAGCTGATGTTTTCAGTGTTTCTATTGGTTGCTGCTAAGGAGCAGTTACTTTATTTCAGTTAGCCAGACACTGTGTAGATCAGCTCAGATCGCAGTATAATACCATGGCTTCCAGCTCTGAAACATATCTGGAAGACCTCTGGTTTTAGGCAATTTGAATTGTCTTTAGCCTGACTGTTGGCAGTTAACTAGCTAGTTCGCTTTCACCACAAACCCTGCTAGACCGCCGTCACACAGGTTACTCACAAGCCCACCTTCCTTAACGAGAAGAGCTCAGCCGATAACACACAGATGCAGTTGGTGTGTAATTCAAGTCCATTACTTCGGCAAAAGCACTAATAACCCATGCTGAAAATACTCCACTACAAGTAAGTTCTGAATTCTGAACTTAACAATTATTATAGCAGTTTACTGAAAGTTTCAAAAGTAAATGTAGTACTGCTCATTGTGCAGTAAAATGGTCCCTGTAAGTTATATTATTATATCTGATATTTTTGGACTAATATTACTTCTGTATTATTGTGTATGTTGTGTTTTACTGCTGTAGATGTTTAAGGTTGAGTTCATTTTAACTACTAACTATTTAAGAATTAACAGTATGTTATTTATTAATGTTTGTTGTTTATATGAGAAAATGTGTATATCAAGATATATATCTTACATTGTGCAATAGCCAAAAAATATTGAGGTATTATTTTTAAGCCTCATCATCCAGCCCTAGTAGAAGCAAATTGATTGACAATGTCACGGAATCATGTGAAATGATAGAACAAAGCAGCTGAAAGATATGACAAAAACGTATACCCCCAGGTCGGCAGGATTAAGGTTAAAAGAATAGTTGTCAGTATGATCTCATGATAAGACTGTGCAGCAGGTCACTGGATAACTTCCTATTATGATTATCACTCACTTCATCCTTTTCACTTGCATCTCCTGCCTTCTCTGTACCTCTCTTTCTCTCTTCCTCAAATCCACGCAGACTTTGTCTCCACGTACTTCATATGTCATTCAGAAAACCTCTCAAACGTACATTCCCCCACAACCTAAAGTCCGGTTTGAAGTTCCAGAACCTTACTTTGCTATCATGTAACCCAGTCCTCCCTTCTCAAGCCAATAACTCTCCTTCTCTGATGAAAACCAGTATTCACAGCAGTTAAAAACGTCAATAAATACCAGCATCATTACCTTAAACTGGTTAGAGGAATAATAATGTTTCATTATCTTTAAACATTTAATGATTCTCCAAAAAATGGCAAAACAATACTCAGCATGTGACGGACTGTTCTCAAACCATCAGTTGCCAGTCTGTGTGTGTCTCAGAAAGTAGGTCTTCTCTGTAGCTTTACTGTGGCTGCTCGGAGAGATCACGTACGTCTGATTTTAAAGGGTAAATGCCCAGCAAATGTTGGTGTGAATGATTTAAAATCTGATGGATTAAATACAGTTACACGTGGGCTGCTTAGAGAGTAATTTTAATATTTGATTTGTCACAGTTTCTCCTCTCTTTTTCTTCCCACCATTGTTCCACTTACGACTAACAGCTCCCTCTCCCATCGACTAGCTTTAAACACTGATACTTTTGGCATTGATCAAACTTATTTATGGACAGTGAAAGAATCGTCCTGAGTGTATTTCAGTTTGATCTCATTAAAATAATGATGTGATAGGCTGTGTAGTGACAGACCTGGCTTAGCTCAGCACAGCATTTTTGATCTGTGAATAAGAGGGTGAATCTAACACCAGTCCAGCAGAGTCAGGCTGTAACTCAGAGTTGCACAGAGCTTGAGTCATCTGTGTCTCTGTCTGTCTGTGTGTGTGTGTCTCTGTGCGTGCTTGTGCTTATGTGTGTGTGTGTGCGAGACAAGCTATTGCAGCCAGAGCAGGAGTTCAACTTGAATAACATCCGAGGCGCACAGAGGCCTGAATAAACGGCGTCACGACCAGAACCGGCTCGTAAAAAAATTCAATAAATGTCATACATCCATCAATTTCTATCAAGCGCGTCAGTAAATACCACGTTTTCAATGGAAGGTTAACTTTATGAAAGAGAGCAGGGGTCACTTCACTTGGATGACGAGTGACTCTGGGCCAGCATAAGCAGGATACGCTCACAGGGGCCCCAGCCGTTTGCTTTGCAGTGTTGGCACAACTGCACATAGGCATGGAGTTCAAGTTATGGCTCTCCCAGTGGAGCCATACGGGGGATCCAGCAGTTATTGTCTGGGACTCGGCCCCCCCAGGACGGGGTGCAAGGCGGTGGATGGGGGAGGATGCCTGAATCTGGCTGAAGCTGGATGCTGCATTTCTCTGTGTATATATCACTGTCTCTGTCTGTCTGCTGTTCTCTCCGCAGGTCAGCTGCAGCACTAAACCACTTTGACCTCAGGAAAGATCAAAATGACACATTACACAACTGTGGAGAGGTATCACTCCAGAAACCTCCAAAAAGCACATATTTTACCACAGCAGGGGAGACTTGGGGCATATGTAACATTTTTCACATTTTCACTCATAACTCACAGATTACTTGTGATACACTATTTGTCAGTTGATATAAGAAACATATATGAGTGCAGAAATGAATACTAGAATTGATATATTTTTACTAATAAAGACAATACTGTAATATTTAATTAATACAAGAAGTCCGAGTGTTACAATTGCCCCCTTGGTAAGGGTAACTGTAACAGTGGTTGAGGGCAACTGTAACACTGAAAAAAATTACATAATTTAATTTGATTTTAAAAGAGACATTTTTGGCCAAAAGAAAATAAGGTTTCTGCCTGGACCTGACGCTATTAAATTCTTTTTCCTTTTTTCCTCAGAGACTTTTCTTTTTGTTTGGATTTGACATCCGTGGCTAGCTTAGGGAGACTCAAGACTGGCCACTGTAGGCCCATTTTAGGTAACAAAATATTTAACCATTTGTTAAATGTAGGCTACGCATTTTTATTTTTGGAAAATGTAAGAATTACTGATTATTCATTTATTCATATTTATTCATTCATTTACATATATTGTTTTTTGTTAAAGCCACAGGGAGCCACTTACAGATACGGAGCCGCAGGTTGCTGAGCCAACCGACATATTAACCCATCATATCTCAAATTAAAGCACACCTCAAAGTGACCACATCACTGCTGTGTTCACTAATGATGTTATCTAGGATTTTTTTTTTATATATTCAAAATCTGTTAGATGACAGGCATCATAAGCATTTATAGCAAAAGTCTATTTCTATTTTTTGCAAAAGACTAAATGTAACCATACTTTAGTTATTTGAATTGAAAGGTAACTTTACATCTAAATTTAGTGAAATGTGTTCATTTTCAACAGAAATGTGTCAACACATAAAAACGAGGTGCTTACACTGGGCCATGTTGATCTTGCAGCCATAATATAATCTCATATACTAGCTATCATCAGCAATATTAGCATAGTTTGTTCATGTTTACATTAACCTATAGATAGGTAAAATTGATGTAAATTTAAATTTGCAGTCATCTAAACTTTTGACACAGAAGAAAAATACTGTACATCTCGGGTGACCAGATTTCTTGAACAAATTATAAGCTGCTGTCCCCCAAATCCTGTCCTGTCTGTCCTGAAAATTAACTGTTATAGTTATAGATAATAGGAACAACATAACTCCAATAACTCTTGCCTGTAGTTATTATTAAAAATGTATTTTTGCAAAATGTGTAAAAGTGTTAGTGATGTGTTTTCACTTGTCTGTTGCACTGATCAGGCTCGTCATCATCATCATAAATAAGAGATTGTTGATGTCATTCGACCTGTTTTAAACCAGATGATGGAGAGTGTAGCAGCAACTGTGGGAGAAATTTGTGATAAAAATATCAAAAAAATATATGTATGTTTGCAAGCTCCTACAGCTTAATCATAGCTGCTGAAAAGATATTTAAAATTACAGTAACATAGCTGTTACCTGTGTGTAACTGTTTGGGTCTCTTGTAAACACAGTCAGGACACTGTGCTTTACATCATCCCCTGAATCTGTAACTGACTTTTATAATATTAATAACAAGTTATCAGAGCTACAGTCTCATGTTGCTCTATATTATTCTATATATTTTAATCCCTCTGACATGACAAGTTCACCTCCCATTTCCTGTCCTCAGTTTCACCAGTTCTCATATGTTCACCCTATGTACATCCAAAAAGTATACTTTCAGAGAGAAAATCCCACTGAGCATGTGCAGAGTGAGTATCATCACTCTTGTTTCTAATTGAAGAAACTGAGTATGTTACAATTGACCCCAGTCTCCCCTACTGTATGTAGGCTAGTTCTCTCTCTCTCTCTGTCTCTCACACACATCACACACAGAAACGCACACACCTTCCCCGCCAGCCGCTCATGCCACTTCCGCCATAAAAGCCCTGGCAGTGATCCACGTGCCCATTAGCACGCGCTAAATAACTGTTAACAATGTATTACCCAGACTCCCCTGCTCCGCCACTTCTGCCCTGCCCCGCGTCCCTTCAAAGCTCACAGGTAATTATGTCAAAGGTTTTTAATAAACAGCCTATTCACCGCGCAGTGGGTTACGCCTACCTTCACGGTGACAAAATGGATTTTTAAAGCGACGCTTTGAATGAATGTGCCGGCCTCTGATTGGCTGAATGACGCCAAAAGCCGTTAAAAATCACCAGGTGAACGCGCACCTGCACGGCATTGCGTAATTGTGGCGGTGGTCAGTTACAGTTGAAAATGCAACATATTGCTTGACAGAATTATAAGAATGTAGCAAATTATAATTAAATAATTAATCATTTTTTAAAAATAGTATTCGGCTGGAATGCCACCAGGTAGAAGTGAACTCGTTTGTAATCGGTCAGAATCCTTTCGTATATTGTATACAATTAATTGTTAAATTTAGCACAAAATGGTGGTTAAAGACTAAGTAGTAATAAATTAAAAGCAGCAGGCCAATGAGAGTGAAGCAGCAGCACACGTTTATTTTCGTGATTTACACATGTTTAACAAAAATAGCCTATCTTAAATTTCCCAAACACGTACAAAAACAGTGCAGGCTAAATGTTACAGCTCGTTTTTTTTTGTTTTTTTTAAGTTTTTCAAATCCAATCAAGTTCAGGTGCTGACAAACTGAGACCCTAAACAGGCCTGACACAGCAGTGCTACATAACCTAAAGGAGGGTCTTGTGCTACTCGCACAGACTGAAAGACAGAAATAGACTACACATACAAATTAAAGAAATAAAACACATTTCAAAGCCCAAAATTTTTTCCAGTTACTGATGTGGAAAACGCGGCTATACGTCCATAACAAAGGATGTCGCCTGTAGAGCTGCCAGACTGGCAAATCCAGAACAGAGAGGCTCGGCGACAGAGAGCTTCACTATTTTTAGAGGCAGTGCATCTGAAGAGGAAGACTGCAAATTATCACCAGTCCAGAAAGAAAAGAAAGTTAACCTATGTAATTTTAAAGGCCCAGATAAGCTTATTCTACAATCCCATTGGCTCCAGTCATCTTGGCCTCAGGCCTGTGTTACTTTATTTGTTTCTGTATTAGACTACATATAAATTTCTTGATGTGGTATTATACCTGTGCTGAATAATATGGCCTATTAGAAGTTCTCTCTCGCAGTGTTCCCGGAAGGCTAAAATCAATCTATAAAATGATTATCCTTTTATAAAGTAGGCTATACAAGAGTCATATACCAACGGCAGATGGCACAGTGATATCTAGGATGCAAGAACAAGTGCATCTGTCAACGAAAAAATGAAGAATTAAAAACAATAAACAACAATTTACAAAAGCAATGTGATTTTATAGCAAAATCTCATGCTAAACTAAACATCAATGCAACGAAAATGTTTGGTGAGGACCGATTGAAGCCGACGGTTCATATTATCATAATGAAACCGCGCCAATTAAAGTGGTGGTCTTAATTAGACCCAGAGTCCTCCTGGTATTCTTTCTGCTGTAAGAAACATTTATCCAAACTATGCAAGGCAACGAAATCTGAAATATTATTAAATTTTATAGGCTATTTGATTATATCCGCTATTATCATCATATTTACCACCACCACTACGTATTATTATTATTATTATTATTATCATTATTATTATCATTATTATTATTATTATTATTATCAGCCCATTTCCATGGCAACATTTGTCAGATAAGACCTCTTGTGGACTTTTTTTTCTCCTTTTTTTTTGGTCGAGTTTATTTATATTTTCTCCCATAATAAAGACGGGAACATGGAAAATGTTCATAATTTCCTCTTTATTTTGTTAACGATGCAATATATTAATTGGTCTTTAATTGTAAATGAAACGCTAAATTTAATGTAACATCAGTCACACCTTAAAGTGTTTCTCGTCTTCAATTAGCCTATATAAAAATAAATATGAGCCATGCAGCTAAAATATTGAGTATGTTAAGTTTTTGGTTTAGTCTGATTGTACAGCAGAATTCGCTTAAATGAAAGACAGAGGAAACAAGAATCGTTAACGAGCTATAACTAAATGTCTTTTGATGATCCCATGTTTTAATTGTCCGCAAAGGCTTTGCACGTTTAAGAGTAAACATTTTAGTTGTAAATGTTTAGAGTTTATTTATGCCAAACTAAATCATTCGGCTGTAGACTTGTGTTTAATCAAAACTAAACTCATTTTCAAATAGAGCGTATAACCCATTTAATTCTCATGGAGTTATTAAGAAATAGCACATTTTTAAATGCCCGGGGGAAGTGAAAGCCCAGGCTTTAGATCTGATAACCCGCATATGGGCACAGACCTTCTGCTTGACGTCCAATCATTCACACTGAATTTATGCCAATAAACGATGACGACGTGTTGTTTATTTAACCAACAAACCACCAGAGGCCTGGAGCTTTGCAGTGATTTTAGCGGAGGAAACATATCTGAAGCTAAGAGGAAACTTAAAAAAAATAATGAAATCCTGATGTCACTAATGGCATTTCACATAAAATTCTATTATTCCGTTAAGACTTTGATATGTGGCAAAAGAGGTTACAAAATAGGCCTAACTAATTACTAGATTAATCAAGGCATCAGTTTTGTGGAATCTGTACGGTCTCAGTGTTGAGAAACCCGCACACACACGTGTGCTCGCCCAAGCTGTCTTGTTTATTTATAGCAGGTTCTCCTCCTCCATATGTTACAGCGTCCACACGCACACACACCGACACGCATTCCCTGCGTGACCGCACGCTCATTTACGCGCCCTTGAAAGTGTGGAAGCTTATTTCCAAACGTGGACGGAGAGGAAATATACAACTCATCCCTCAACTCACTTCAGCTGGTTCCTGTAACAATCAGATCTTAATCATCACTGTGGCCTACAGTCCATTTACTTTATATACTGATTCAAGTAGACGTTGGAATATTTTATTAGTGACATTTTCAAACCAAAAGAAGAAACGCTGTATACCTATTTTGGTAATTAATTAGGTTATCATTAAACTGACATCTATAAAGATAAAATCTAAATTGTATTCATACTTCTTAAGCCACACCCATAATTCGTTAAGGTTATTTAAACATTGTAGCCTGTAAGTGGCTGTGATTTAAAAAAAACAAACTACACTGCGCATACAGTTTATCACACCTATGTGGAGCTGCATAATGTTTATTATTATTATTATTATTATTATTTTGTTCATTAAATACAGTTTGTTAAAATGCAATGCAGTGCTTTTGTTCACTGTGACAAAAAAAAGAAAAAGTCAACTGTCTGGGCTACCTTAAAATTTTAAGTTGACTGAATTTGAAAAGAGGAGTTGAGTTATTTTTGTTAATGATTAAAACAAATTAACATTTCTAGTCAGACAAACCTGATATTAATTCAGTTGTGCTTGAGAAAACATGTTCAATAAGCTTAAGCTATTAAGCTGAATCAACAACTCCTCAGTCATACCGACAAACATTACAAACTCATTTGATTTCTTTTCATATTTTCTCAGTTTGAAGAGTCAGTTCTTCATTTCACAGAATGAACTTGAGCTGCAGCTGCTCGTCTTGGAGCTGCAGTGTTCCAACATTGACAAAAAAAACAATACGTGAAACTGAATTAGTTCATTTTAGGTCTAAGGGGGTATAGGACTGAATTCAGTACCTTCATCATGGTTTGCAATGTTTTCAGCATTGTGAAAATAATCAACCATGACTTATCTTAGAAACACACAGCAAGTTCTCATCGTAAATGTTTTATTCAAACAATTAAAAAAAAACAAAAAAAAACAAGGGTCTCGGGAGAGTTTAAACTCTCAAACAATGCATGCTGGGAAGTCTGCTAATATGCTGATCTGTTCATTTCTAAACTTAATTTCATGTTGAGTTCATTGAACTCGATAATATGGTCATTCAATGTTATAATTTCAAGTCAAAATAATTCAAGTTAGAAGAACTCGTGTTTATAAGTTCTTAAGTGTTATGGAAATAAATGCCAGAAATTTTAAGTTTAATCAACTTAAACAAATAAGATTTGTATATTTATGTTAAGTTAATGAGATAATATTACTTGAGTCTACTAAATTCCTGTATTTTTTAATTTTTAATTTTTACTTTTTTATTTATTTTTTATTTTTTTGTGGGACTGCGTCTGCTGTTCAGTCCTGTTGATCAGTGACACGGGAGAGGATGACAATACACACAAGTTGACTTCTTTAGAATTCAGATGTCTTTTCAAGGGCACACAAAAAAAATTCTGAACATATATTTTCTTACTATATGACTCAGTGACCATATACAGCCTATCAGCAGCCTATCCAAATGTATTTTGGCCGCTCTGATTGTGATGATTATCAAAACTCTTTTTGAGACATTTGATGTGAGATGTGAGAACACATCCATGCTGTAAGACGCGCTCATTTCCAGGATCAGGACCACAAATGACCACAGTGCAGGACGGAGGTACTAATGGGCAGATATGCAAAGCATGTCGGGCCGGTGTGTGAAAATGCGCGCAATGCCCCAGAGAGAGACGCTCCTCGTGAAGACATGATTCAATCACGAGCCTTACTTTGACCACATAAGGCGGCACGAGCGGCCCCCACAGCGGGCGGGACCAGGAGAAGTTCCGGGGGGCTGTGATCACTCCTGATTGGCTGCTCCATGCTGTGACTGACAGGTCAACCTCCCCGGCTCTCCTCTAAGCTCCGGTTGTTGACACTCTCCAAAAGTCCGCACGGCTCTCACGGATAACGGAGACATTTTTCCAGCTCGTCCCGGCTGCTTCTGTCTCCTCAGCGGTCCAGCTGGAGGACGGACAACCCGTGGCACCGAACGCACTGGACTGTCATCGTGGATTCACTTTTTTTGCGCCCGTCTGTGTTGTGAACTTTTCTTGCTCTCTGCAAGCTCCTAACGCCGTCTCCTTCCTCTCTGTCCTCCGCTGAGAGACATGGCAGAGAAGCGGCGGTCACCGTGCGCACTAAGCGTCAAGGCGCACGCATTCTCGGTAGAGGCGCTGATCGGAGCGGAAAAGAGACGCAGGACGGCCCGAGACGATGCTGTGTCCCCCGGCTACGAGGACGGGACTGACGTCTCTGATCTCACCGGGAGCCCGGGGCCACTGAGGGCCGACAGAGCGTGCACCAGCGACCGGGGCAGCGAGGCGGACTGTGCAAGTGACGGATCCCGTAAGTACTAACTAACAACAAATACATGTAATAATAATAATAATAATAATAATAATAAATAATCACAATAATAATAATAATAATAGTACAGGCAAGAAAATTAGAAGAAAATTGCTGCATAAAATGGGCTCTTCAAGTGGCAGCATTTCTAAATGAGCAGACCTATGCTAAAGGTGAACTGATTTTTATTTTCTTTTTTTGTTAAGTAGCCTAAAGCATAGATTCTATCACTGTAGCCTGTACTTGTTTTCGAAGCTTTTTAGGTGTATACAAATTAGGCTATTTAAACTGTTAGGCACGCATGCGCATATAATATCCTATTACTATTTTTTTAAGGAAATAAAAACAACTGGAAGCTAACATTTTCTTTTACTGAGAAGAAGCACAGTTTTTTTTAGTTCGTGCATGCTGTTCTACTTATTGCCGACTGAAATTCAGCAATATTTTTTAAATTAATTTTTTTATTTAACTTTTATTTAGGAGTAAAATAAAAACCTACTGAGGTTAGGAATCTGTCCTATAGTCACAACAGACAGTAGCACATATAGCATGGTTGCAGACAGAAGACAGATAATATAACACCATATAAAATGAAGGACACATTAAAAAATTCTACAAAACAAAGCATTCTTCAATATTTAAAACGTGTGCAGCCAAATCTCCAAGTCTTTAAGAGACACTTTAAAAGTGTCCAATGAGACCAGCTTCCGGAGACTGAGGTGATTTTGCAGTAAGTACACAAAAGATGCATTATTGCATTATTATAATGCAAAAACAATGCTGGGCTTTGGTCAGACTCTCACAGTGGAAATGTGATATCATATCATGGCCCTGGTCTAGTAAATATGAGTGGTGTGAGTGTGACTAATGTGAGACGCTTTATGAGTTGTGTTGCAATCATAAACACGCCAATTAGCAGCGTATAAAGGCAGGGGAAGTGCCACGGGAAAGGATGCTAAGAGGTCTGCAGAAAGCATAAAACCGAGCGGCCCTGACAAATTACGATTTAAATCTGCTGCGAGTTTCAAAAAACGCACTTGGCTGAAGATTTGTCTTTGTGTTAAGTTTGGCTTGTTAGGCCCACGTCTAATGTCCATAAATTTCCACCACCTGGCGAGGCCTGTGTTGAACAGCGCAAATAACAACAGCGGTGAGACACATAAACACTAGTATTAGGGGTGTCCTCTAAATATATCCTCAATATTAAAACACACATTTAAACTCAAGGAGGCCACTCCATCATGAAAATCATTACACGGTTATACTGGAGTTCAGTAATGAGAGTGTAGTAAACTTGCCATTTTTCTACTGCATCACAATATACTATAGTGTGTGTATTCAGTAATGAGTGTGGTTTTAAAAGACGTATATAACAGTCATATTTACAGTGTATTAAAGAGTGAGTGAGTACTTGAAAGCATTTTTATCTGCTTGAAATAATAGCTATAAAATACCCTGCAGTCTGTAGTAAAATTTGTGAAAGTTTATTCCATCATTACAACAATCACTGCAATGAGACAATTGTAATAATACACTTAATAATAAGTCATATTTAATGGGATATGTCAAACGCAAACCCTGCTTTATACAGGTGATTTTTATCCGTTAGGGAGTTCTACTGTAACGTTTGTGTGCTTGTACTCAGAATCTAGTCTTTTTCTCTGAGTCACAGCACAAAATGTCCACAAGAGTAACACATATGTGTGAATCATGCTTGGCTCGGATGGGTGTGTTGTTCTGAAAACGTGTTGATCTCGCCTCTGTTCCGGTGCAGCAGAGAGCGAGGACGCGCTGCTGGAGAGCCCGCAGCCCGCAGCTGTGTGCGCGGCGCCGCCGGTAAACGGCACCGGAGAGGAGACCCGCGTGGACCTGCAGGGATCAGACCTGTGGAAACGCTTCCATGAGATCGGCACCGAGATGATCATCACCAAGGCTGGACGGTAAGACGGAGTTCATACGGGAATGGGTAGCCCAAAAAAACACGTGCACAAAGATTGCTGAAGAAAATAATTATATAGGCTACAATCGATAATATGCAGGGAAAGGAAAATATGTTTGTAATAAAACACTCATTAACTGCACTCATAATATAACAGTGGTAACTGCAGATCAGCAAGGCTATAAAAATAAAGTATTCAAACAGATAATTATAGTAGTAATCAGCTGATTTGGTAGAACTGATCTTAAATACAACCCCTAACCCAGATGGAAGCCTAAAAAGCTTTTTATTATTATTATTATTTATCAAGATATTATCATGTTGGCCTGCAACTAACTATTATGTTCATTTTCGTTGAATCTGTCGATCTTTTTCTCGATTAATGGATTTGTTGTTTGGTCTATAAAATGTCAGAAAATTGTGAAAAATGTCACTGTTTCCCAAAACCCGAGATGATGTGCGCAAATGCTTCATGTTCGCCACAACTCAAAAGTATATGGTTTACTGTCACATATAGGAGTAAGGAGAAATATTTACATTGAAGAAACAGGAACCAAAGAATTTGGATGTTTTTTTCACATTAAAAAAAAAAAAAGACAGAGACCGATTAATTATTATCAAAATAATTGGCGATTAATTTGATAGTTGACATCTAATCAAATATCGACTAATTGTTGCAGCGCTATTATTATTATCATTGCTATTATTATACAGTAATAATGGCTGTGTGTTGTAAATCCATGCAGTCTGTAGCTAGTAGAGCTGAAATCTCCTATGCAGATGATTTATTTGGTTTTCCTGTCAGGCGGATGTTCCCCGCTATGCGTGTCAAGATTACGGGCCTGGACCCACATCAGCAGTATTACATTGCCATGGACATAATCCCCGTGGACAACAAACGATACAGGTAAGACAAAGTGCACACGCACGCACGCACATGCGCACTCACAATGCGCAACGCATGCCAGTGCTAAACAAGGCTGTGAAACCTTATGATCCTTTTATGATTTTTGCAGTGGCATTTGGTAAATGTAAAAAAAAAATGTGATAAGAATATTTAAGTGATACCGAAGCTGTAAATATAATGCAAGTATTATAACAGTGGTTTATAGCCTCACACGCATGTCCTATAGAAGCAGGAGTCATTGTCGTTAGCATGTTATCTTAATTTAGACTCCATACACACAGATCCTGAGACAACACAAGATTTTTCAATTGTGCAGCCCCCGGTCTGTCTCCACAAATGGCGCTTGGCTCCGGTGTTTTGTCACGGCGGTTTTGCCGTCCCTTTTGGAAAAGGCCTTTTGGATGCCTAACCTCTCCACCCTGCGGGGTCAAACCAACAAATGTCGTTATAATGCACAAGAAAACAGCGTGTTAGTGCAACGGCGACGACGCAGCCAAGTCTTTGCACGCCACATACACTGTAGGGCTATCATTTCAAACTCTCAAAACTCCTCTTTATATGTTAGTGATGAGTGACATCCTAGAGGACATGTTTTTCGTCCAGTTGGACAAGATAGCACATATAGTACTACAGTGAAATGTTGCGCTCATATGCATATACGCACACATACACTCACACACACACTGTGAAGAGCTGCAGGCAACAACCGGAGAGTGTGCAGGTTTTAACCAAACGCTTAACAGCAGGTGATGAACACACCGTCAACCAAATATGGACCTCATTAGTTGTGTTTTTGGCTGAAGGCATGAGACTCATAGCCTACGGTTTTGTCGTTTTAAGATTTGACTTATTTAATTGCATTTATCTAATAGTAAAAAAATAGCTTTAGGCTATCTCTAAAATCAGAGCAGACGTTTGACTTGGCAGGCGCTTTGTTTAACATACTCCCATGAAATGTGGCACACAAGAAAATGTGTTTGATCTGTGGCATTGGTTAAAAAATGTTTAATATATGCTTTCTTTTTAGGATAATTAGCGAAAATATGCAGAGATTATCCGCAGTGTAAGCCAATCGGATTACATTTCTGAGCTAAATAAGAAATACAACTTTGATGGACTAATTTTAGATTCCCGTCACTGATGTTCAATCCTGTCTCTGCCTCGAATTTAGAAAAATGTCTCCACATCACTCAGTCGTCATTGTCTTTTTTCCTGGTCATATTTCACGTCGTTGTGCATGTGAAATAGGGTGCATATTAGAACAGAAAAAAAATAAAAAAATAAATAAAAATAAGGCAAACTTGGGTCACTGTGTTCATCTCCCACCCTGTGTGTGTATGTGTGTGCATTGTGAAGGTACGTGTACCACAGCTCCAAATGGATGGTAGCGGGTAACGCGGACTCTCCTGTCCCGCCCAGAGTGTACATCCACCCGGACTCTCCGGCCTCAGGAGAGACGTGGATGCGTCAGGTGGTCAGCTTCGACAAACTAAAACTGACTAACAACGAACTGGACGACCAGGGACATGTAAGTGCCACCACAAAGACTGTCTGTACAAACATTTATCTGATATTATTACATGTCTGTGATGCTCATGTGTACATTTGCCTCGCTAAGGATGGGATTATTGTTTGGATTTTATTGATACCAATATATCTATAAGATAGAGCTGATCTATGCCGATACTTATTGATGCTCTAATTGATACGACTCATCATGACATGACATGAAAAGATGTGAAAAGATTCAGTACTTTATTTCAATACTTTTTTTTTTTTTTTTTTTTTTTTTTGCAAAAGTTAAATTGTTTCCTGAGTTATTGCATGTAGCAGCATTTTTCTTAAATTTAGTAATGTGAGTCCACACTTTATAATATTTTGCCCTTCCAACTGTTTAGGTAATGTTAATAACAATAGCAGTATCATTTGTCCAAGAACTTAACAATATTTTCATAATGATCATTCAGGAATTGGCACTGGTTCTTGATACACATTTCTCATTGCAGCCTCTTTAATGACATTTTATCTCTGTTATAACAGGACGGTATAATTTAACATTTTTATTTTATATATATTCTTTTGTTGTGATTATTATACAGTATCCTTTAAAATTGTTGCAAACATTGTAAAAAAGTAAAATTTTACAAGACAATAAAAGCCTGCACGCTGCACAAATAAACTATTTGATTTCACATTTTAAAAAAATGCCCTAAAAACTGACTGAAATTAAAAGGACAAGTTGAGGTGATTTTGTAATGATTTGAAACAAATAAATGTTTCTAGTCAAATAAACTTAATATTAATTCACTTGTACTTGAGAAAACACATTCAGTAAACTTAATGTATTAAGCAACAACTCACTCTTCAGTCGCACAGAAGAATATTAAAAGCAAATTTGATTTCTTTTTACGGTTTCTCAGTTTGAAGAATCAGTTCTCGTATTTCACACAAAGAACTTACAGCCAACTCTTAAACAATGCATGCTGGGATGTCTGCTCAAATGCGGATCATGTTTCTTTAGAAACTTAATAAACTGATTGAATTCCATACGGTACATTCATTCAACTCATCATTTCAAGTCAATAGACTTAAAGTTAGAAGAACTCGTTTGTTAGTGTTTCGAAAATAAAAACTAGAAAATTTTGAGTTTAATTAATTTGAATAAATAAAACTAACGTACGATAAGTTAATGATGAAAGATTAGTTGATTCCCTACATTTCTGTATGATTTTATACAGTACAACTGAATTTTCCTTCTGCATTTTTTAATAATTACAAGAGGCACAGCTGCAATATCATAAAAAACACAATTCTGATATTGTTGGTTTAAGTTGGGGGTCTCTGATGTGCCATATTGTAGATGTTTTGTGTTTCTTTGTGTGTACAGGTGCATATATCTTTGCACCTTCATTATCCAACAATCATTTTTTTATAGCTGTGAATAATATGAAATTGCTGTTGTGTAATTTGAGCCTGACAGTTGTTTTTTTTTGCCTTTGCTCAGATCATCCTGCACTCCATGCACAAGTATCAGCCGCGGGTCCATGTGATCCGTAAGGAGTGTGGAGAGGAGTTATCCCCAGTGAGAGCAGTCCCTGCTGGGGAGGGCACCCGCACCTTCTCTTTCCCCGAGACCGTGTTCACCACCGTCACAGCGTATCAGAACCAACAGGTAGCACAGCTGACCTCCACTCAGTCACATTTCCTCTTACATCCAACGCAACTGGATGAAGCAAACACGCTGAAACAGCCAACATGGCCAACAAACCCACATGTTTCCAGCTGCACTGACTGCCTGTTGCCAACAGATACTATTGTCTGTTTTGTTTGTGGTGCTAGACACTGATGACTGATAAAGACTTAAAATAAATTTCTGCAGCTCGCACTATGGCATGAGATATTAAGCCAAAGCAAGATTAAATCGAAAGCAACTGGACTTGTTCAAAAAGCCTTTTCTGAAGACGTTTCGCCTCTTATCCAAGAAGCTTCATCAGTTCATGCCTGTCAGACTAGTCAGTGCTAGTCTGACAGTCTGAGATATTAAGCTACGATTTTCAGACAAACAGTACTATTAGATGTAGACAAGTAAAATAAGAAACAAGTTTTCTGATCTCTGTTTTAAAGGTAGATTCCTCTCCGGCTGTGAGTGCATGTGTATGTCTATAAATATGTGTGTGTTTTGCAGAATGGATAGAAAGAATTAGAGAAAGATCCTGGATTTGTTTACGAAGGAAAGGTTTATTAGACTGATTGATAAGAAATAACGGTGCTTCTCACTTAATGTTATATTTTTTTAAGTTCTTGTACATTTCAGGACTGCAACAAATGTTCATTATCAAGCTGTTGCTGTTGTTGTTTTGCCCATAAAATGTCAGAAAATGCTGAAAAATGTTTTCTAAAGCCCAAGATGACATCCTCAAGTGTCTTGTTTTGTCTGTAACCCAAATATACTTTCATAGAGAGTAGAAGAGTAAAGAAACCAGAAAATATTCATATTTAGGAAGCTGGAATCAGAGAATTTCCCCGTAAAATATAAACTGATTAACCAATTATTGAAATAGTTAGCAATTAATCTACATTGCTTGAGTGTCTTATATTTTCTGAATTTTGGATTTCATTGTCTTCAATGATGGGAAGCCTCTGATTTTTTTGTTTTTTTTGCACTGGACCAGTCAACGTGAGCTTTGAAGTAATGATGTAAACTGGTTGGCTGGCTGAAGTTAGAACATGGTGCCGCTGCCTATAAAAGTCCCTTTGGATGCGGGTCACAGAGTTGGGCCTTAAACACCACCCACAGCCTGGGCAGCCCCATGGCAGTCCCACAGACATTACCCAACATACACACACCCAAATTCACAAATGTGCAAGGAAACATGCATACTTGCATTCCCACATATATTCAGCGCAGACAAGCAGCACAATTAGCAGCTAACGATGCACATGAATGTATTTATTTATAGATCTGATTGAAAGATTACAGAGAAAGAAAATTATTTTGGCAGGAACAAGATCTTCCATCATACAGTATATGTTATCATGGACTTTGTAATAAGTAAAATTTTGGAAATAATTAGAGTCTTATTTTACGTTGCAGATTACAAGGCTGAAAATTGACAGAAACCCATTTGCCAAAGGCTTCAGAGACTCTGGCAGAAACCGGTGAGTTCATTTCAACCACAGAGATTTTCACATTATCTAGTGCATTAGGGGTAATGTGGGATGCATGACTGCATTATATTCTGGCTTGGTTGTGGTTTTTGTCACGGCTATTTCAGTCCGATTTTATGGGGAGCAAAGCTATGTATTTATTTATTTTTTTCTAATGGAAAATGTGCAACAGCCTCGCATTAAATCTGTCCTAAATGGGAGAAAAAGAAATTGACTAAACTGAAGAGACGTGGCACATGCTATTATGATTTCACCATCTTAATCGGTGATGCATTTTTATTTGAACGTGCTAACTTTAAAGGCACATTAATTCCCGCAATTGCACAGTTACAGGCACAGGCTTCGAGAGGGAAAAATCTAACCTCGGATGCAAACCTAAATGGAGCGTCAGATTCCAGCCAGCCTCGGGAACATAAACATCAACAGCTAAATAATAAAAGTCAAGAGTCTCCTGAAGAAAATCTGTATAAACACATTTCTAAACATATATAAACACAGCATTAAAACAACACAGCAGTAAAACTCCAACAGTCTCCAAACAGCCACTCCCCCGAGGCCTCACAGAAATCATTAGAAAGGAGGGGAGAGGAAGGGGGGAGAGCAGGAGGACGAGGAGGAGAAGGAACGTGTGAGACAGAAAATTTGAGAGGGAGGAAGGTAGAGAACGGCAAACTGGATAACCCCGACAGCTGACCCTATAAAAGTTAAACTCAGGAAGGTTAAAAAAAAACTCCCCTTAAATATTACAGGAAGAGTTAAGCAGTTTGCTAAATAAACTTCTGCTCTGATAGGCTGCTTCGGAGCACACAGAACCGCTCCGGGCAGCTTGTCTAAATTATCACCGTGGCTACAACCCCGCGGGGGGGAGGACTTTTATCCTCACGCTAACGAGGGGTAACAGAGCACTCGCATTACCCCGCCGCAGCAACCCTCTGCCCCACCTAGAGGAGGAGGGAGAGGCAGATTTTGGGGTTGAGGGGGGTGTGGGGGGGAGTCCCACCTCATAAATCCTTGCTGCGGCTTCCTGCTCCTTCGTCCTGATTCGCCCGTAAAAGCCGTGTGAAAGCAATTACCTCCGAGCACCCGGCTGGCAGCAGCCAATCGCAACGTGGCGTTTATGCCCCTCATTACCTGCGGTCTCCATGGAGACAGCGAGAGAGGCCCCTCGGGTGACTAAGATGGCCGCCAGGTGCTCGGCGTAATGTACGACCCAGTGAGGCATGCTGGGAGAGAGTGGCTGCAGCTGCATCAGTGACTAAAGAAAGTGCAATGAGTGATTTTGTGATGATTTATCAGTAACGCTGACGTGTGCGTGCTAACGTGCGCATTTGTGTGTTTTACAGGATGGGTCTGGAGGCGTTGGTTGAGTCTTACGCATTCTGGCGTCCATCGCTGCGAACACTCACGTTTGAGGACATCCCAGGCATGGCCAAGCAAGGTAGAGTAAACAAATGGTGCTTTCATGCTCGGTACAATTGCTGCATAGTGTGCCTGAGAACGACTGTCCCCTCTCCACTCCCACTTGCTCTGTGCACTTGAATCATCATCTATGCAACATTTGTTTATGTTGTTGATATAGTGTCGGAAAGCCTGTCATTTACAAGATCCCAATAGCAGTCCACTTCCTTGTTTGGGTACTGTAGTTTTTCACACCTGGAGTGATCCCTGCCCAAGTACACATGAACCATACTTGTCACCACCTTTTCAAGTTGAGCCAGGCATGGATCAACAAACCATGTCTGAGTGCAGTACAGTTATGTTACGCAAAGCGGGGTGTCCTCTGTCAAAGTCTTTGTACGTCCAATCGCCCACAATAACCTTCCAAAGAGGTTTTGCTCTAACAATACGTCCTTTTGGACACAACAGGAATATAATCATAGGTTTTTCAAGGATGTCCCAATCCAGCACTTTGAATTCTGATACCAATAACGGTACCTCGACTGCTGATACTGATCCAATACCCATGCACTTTTAAATCTGGGTACTTCACTATGTATAACTCATTGGCATCATTTTATGTAAGGTAACAACAGGAATAGGTTCAATGTTACCTTACATTACCTGACCTCATGTTACCTAACATTAATGTAGCGTTAAAAGCTCGGTTGGTGGCCCTCTTGGATGCTAGAAAATGATTTGGTTCTGTGTCTTTAAATGGTTAACCAGTGCATCCCTAATTGTTTTCGGCATTTGAACCAATACCCAGTGTTATCATTTAAGCGGATTTGGGTTTCACCTTTCTGTTTTTCTGGCTCTGTTTCTGTAGGAGTCCCAGGAGCTCATGGAGGGGTCGGAGCATCACCTCACCTTCTCTCCACGTCCCCGTGCTCCTCACCGTTCCAGGTTTGCCCTCTCAGCCCGCCTGATTACACCTGCAGCCGACCCACACACCCTCTCCATCGTTATAGCAACGGGCCGGAGCCGTTCCCCCCTCCCAGAGGTCCATCGGTGTATGACAGCGAAGGATTCTGTTCCCTGCCTCTCCCTGGTTCTCAACTCAGCTATCTATCCAACCCCACCTCTCAAGGTTACGCCGGGCTTCGTCTCCACACACCGCCCTATAGCCTGTACGGTTATACATTCCCTCCCTCACCACGCCTCGCTGCCAGCCCTGATAAAATGGCCGCCGCTGCCACTGCCAATCATCAGAGCCCCTTGCTTGGCTCGTCTCCCAGCGGGACTCTAACGGACAGTCTGGGCGTGCTCAGCGGAGGACAGCAGGGGTTCTTGTTTGACTCTCGGACTTTAGGGCTGGCAGGTAGCCAACCGGGAGGTGGGGCCTCACAGGTCACTGCCCACATGGGCTGAATTTGACTCCAAACATCTAGGGTTGTCACGAAAACAAAATGACACCCTGGAATGGGTGTAAGTTGCTTTTGGTTCAGAACGTTCTACGAGTTAATCATCCGTATGCTGAACAAGCATCGGGCTGAACTGTGGACAAACAGGAGTGACAGATCGAGCCGGTGCCTCTGAGAGCAGAAAGGACTTGTCAAATCTGAAGGGAATATTTTTTACCAAGTTCTTATCTTTCAAGTATGTTCTCTAGGACACACATGTGCAGCCACAGTGGTCACTAAAGGGAGAAACACCCCACGGCTTTGGATAAGAAGTCCAAACGCTGTAACCCAGTGACTGAACTGGAACTGAATATAGAGTGGGCAGAAACTGGGCTGGCCCAGGCACTCAAAGCAAGCACTTCAACCCCTGTCGGAGGCCCTGAAGCAGTAACTTCTACACTCACACAGCATTCTACATTGATCTCTCCTACTTTTGATGGAGTTACTGAACACTTTAAAACTTGCTTTTATTGGGATATAATGACTAAATTCCTTTTGTCAATTCAATTCTGACATTACATGCCTCCATCAAGTCTTTGGAAGAATGAACATGTAGCTAATGTCCATCTAGTAATGTGCACTACCAGCAGGACTTTTTCACCATTCAGAATTTAAAAAAAAAACTTTTACATAACATCAGGAGTCTGTTACATATTCACATCATGACATCATGACTACGATGAGAGCCATGGGACACATCCCAGTGACAGTTATGGACTGGCGAGGTGGGAGAATGATGGATGACAGACTGATCTACGTACTCCATGTCTGGTTTGACGGACGTTTACTCGATGCAGCTGTTTGGACGTCAGGCTCAAGCACATCTTTTCTTGCATGACACAGACTTAACTGCACATGGTGACTCTGTATATAACTGGGAGGAAGGCCGTCAAGAGGAGAGATGTGTATATAAAGGGCTGTGTGACCCTTCGCACTTAAAATCCCGATGCACCTGCTTCTGCTCTTTAGACTGGCTCAGGTACGCAACAGCCAACCCTGAACTCGACCGAAAAGCTTTTCTTTGCAAACACACACCGCTATATCAGCACGCCCTTTGGCCGAGGACATTAACATGTTCTATGACCTTTTTGAGCCAAATAAAATATATCTATTCATGTCACAATGTTAATATGTAATCAATATCTTACTAATTTAACTGATTTCTTATGGTTTATTAAGGCAATTGTGAACATACATGTGTGTCAGCGTTTTATTCCACTTTTTTTTTAAACTAAAGCAATTAAAATGCTTACAATATAATATTTCATTGTGAAAACAAAGAACAGAGGACTTTATGCTCGTGTATTCTCAGTGGTGTGTGTGCTATTGTGTATGTGTGTGATAAAACAGTCAAAGACGGGGGTTGTTTCACAGGCTTTGGATGCCAGAGAAATGAAAAATACCACAGGAGACAGGGAGAAAGAACAACTTTCAGACACACACACACACATTGTCTTTATTGTGTAATGGCTGCGCAACGTAATACCTACAACACGAGGCAGGGTGTGCGGTGAATGTGGGTGTGAGGGTGCGGATATGTCTGTGTGCACATTTGTGTGTGTGGCAACAGGTGGTTGAGTTGTCAGCGAGTGTGTGACCTCACAGTCTCAAAGTTCATGTGGATCCTTGAGAATTGCCCCCCCCCCC
>JAJHUR010073434.1:25825-36854 GCA_027495735.1 Lutjanus campechanus
TAACCCCCCCACCCCCCAACACACACACACACACACACACACAACACACACACACATGCATGCACACACACACACACACACACACACACACAGACACAGACACACACACGTATCTCCAAAGACATACTGCTCTACTGAAACCATAAGCCAAGATTTTTCAGAAAGCTGTTTGCTGTCACTGAAGCTTTGTCATTTTAACCCATTTTAGCACCTGAATAAGCACTCCAACTAAAGACTCCAAGAACCCAAAGACAAAACACAGAGAGCTGTAGCTCGTTCCCAAAATACATTTTGAAATGAAAGCAAGACAAGTGCTACACACTTCATCTCTTGTAATAGCCAGTACTGCGGAGCCTCTGTCAGTAAGGATACAAAAAGAATCATTTGAAGCAAAAGAAAACATAAACTTCGGCAACTACTCAAAACTGTACAGCATTTTATCTTAATATATGACTCGAAATACTGAAAACTCCCTCCTTGTCTGCACAGACTGAACTCTCAAGGTGGCCATTTTGAACTTGTACTGCAGTGCGGTTAGGGGACACAACTCAGACTCAGAATACGTACATTTACTGTATGTTTGAGCCTGCAAATCCCATTATCTTAATAGAAATGAGCTCAAATCAATCAAATAAGATAGGACTGGTCGCAGCAGACTTATATTCTGATCGCTAGCTCTCATGATTCAGTGAAATACACACTGGGTTTTTGAGACAAAAATGATTTTCTTAAGTGAGGAATCTGAAATTAAGTTGGTCTGATAAGTAGGCTTAGTAAGGTTTAAAAATTAGAATATTAGCACCAATACCAGTATCCTTAAAGTGCTAATGATACCAATAGATGACATCATTTAATACCTTTTTTTCTGGCTTCATTTGCTAACCATCATGTGAATGGAAGCATTCCTGGAATAATCCTTCAGCATTTTATGCATTAACTTTTATCAGACCCCTCTGGAGTTAAGTATATCCATGCTTTCGAAAGTTTTGGTGGCATCTCAGCACACTGAACTGCTAACTCTGTCAAATATACCACGTTGATTTCACAGTATCACAGACTGTGATGCTAGCTCCTGTCATAGTCACATGTCACATACATCAAATTACTCCTGCTGTGATTGGCTGCAAGAAAAAGCATGCAAATTATCCTTTTTTTCTGTGTACAAAAAGGATGGAATGCAGGTATCATTTGACATTCCTTACACCTTGCATACAATGTGTTTTAAGTGTGAATACACCCAAGACACATTGAGGACTGATTGTGATCTGATCGGACAAACCAGGTGGTCAGAGACACACGGTGACCACTTCAGCCACAGGTGTAAACGCCCTTGCATTTTAAATCGACATCCAAAAACTACGTGGGTGCAAACTTGGTGACTTTAACACTAGATTTAACGACTTTTCAGTCCCTCTCAGGGGAAGTAAATTTACTGACTTATTCTGCCAACAACACCGGTCTCTCTCTCCCTCTCTTGCACCATGCCCAGCCATTCAGTGTGGCATGTGTGACAGGAGGACGCCGCTCGCTGTGAGTTTCTGTGGTTTCGTTGACGCTCTCGCTCTGAAACTTTCTCTGAATTAGAACTTTTAAAAGTGCAAGTGAGCTTCATTCTTTCCTCATTCTTTCTCTTTGTATATCTGGATTAGGATGCTCCTATAGGGAGTCATAAGAGTGCCAAAAAAGAATTAATCTGTGAAAAAGAAAATAAATATGCACATATAATGATAAATAGTAAGTTTAATCTTATTTGCGCAATGACGTCAAAAAGATAAAGCTGAGTGTATGACGTCATCTGAGGACTTTTAGCGACTTTTGGAGCCAGTGCTAGCTACTTTGATTGTGAAAGAGTTGGCAACACTGATCCTGATCAGATGTCCGTGTGGACACTGGAGACACATATTAATACCAAGTGTAAATGTAGTCAGGTTAAATCATATCTTGATATAATCTGGATGCATTTCAATGCAAGGTGTAAAGGAAGTGTAAATGTGTTGAAAACTGATACACAGCCCTACTGATAGGTAACATTCATCATGCATCATGCAGTACATCGTGGAGCTGCACTTCTTGAATGTCCCCTCCAGGTTTGATTATGTGGAAAGTCGATCTGTTGATTCAATTTCACACTTTTTTACTGATTTAAACCTGATTTTTCGCCATTCTCAAAAGCATTCACCCCAAAAGTTGCTGACTCTCTCCTGCCGTCACCCGTTTCCTCCTCAGCTCCTCTGCCCCCCCTCAGTTGTCTCCTGTCACTCTGAAGGTGAGAGGTGCTGACGAGAGGAGCACATGTGAGGGGGCAGAGGATGGAAGGGGGGAGGAGAGCTTATTTTAGAACCCAGGAATGATTGGCTTGTTGTTTCTGAGTGACAGGGGACGGGACCCCTGCCTGGTGCATCCATACCACACACACACACAGGCAAACACTGGCAGAAATATCCACATTTATACACGATGCTAGCTAAATCTCTGGCTCACTGTCACTTCATTGAAAACTTAGCTTCTCTACGGGGTCTATTTGGAGGAAGCAAGATTATAAAACGTTTAAAGCTGCAGAATTCCTCAAATATACACACACACACTCATATATTCACACAGACACACTTCTGCATGGTGTCAGTGGTCCGGTGATTCTCGGCTGAGGTGGGGACATTAACACTTGTGTAGGACCAGGTGCCGACGTGACAGATCTGTCACGCTATCTGCCTGGAGGAGGAGGACAAGGAGGGGAGGACAGAGGAGGGAAGGGGAGGCAGAGAGCAGGAGCAGTGTGTGTGTGTGTGTGTGTGTGTGTGTGTGTGTGTGTGTGTGTGTATGGAAGAGTGTTCAAGATTTGCATAAAGTTGAAGAAGCCTGTGGCTGAAATACAATAAAGGCAAAGGGACAAGATGATCTTGGTGTTGCTACACAGACATCATTGTTATGGTAGATTTCAACAAATTTCAAGGGAATCTGTCCAGTAGATTGTTATATACAGACAAGAAGGTGGAGAAGGGAGAAAATGTCAAGAGGTCACTAGGAACATTCTCAACACATTTGATGCCAGCAAAGCGAAGAAATATCTCAGAGGTCTCAATTTGGGTGACACTAGAGGAAATCTAAAAAGCTGAGAGCTAAAAACACAATCAGCAGGAATCATTCTCTGGTGATCATGAATGTCATATCAGGCATGTAACAGACCCTTTACTACATCAAATTGTTCCCAAGAATTATGTTCATGTGCAACTTTTTGGCATAAGAAAAAAGACTTAATGCCACAGAGATTAAATATTTGTTTTAATCAACATATGAGACAAAATATTTGTTTAAAATATATGCAAAATGTTTAGTATTATTGTTTTTATTTTTATTTCCCTGCATGCAGTCAACTGCGTAAACTAAAGCATGACTTACTTGGGTTATTGCATTGTGAAAGTAGAGAGGTCAAAGAGGAAGTTTTCAGAATCATGGATAGTGCTCTTACAGTGAAAGTCATCACTTGATGAGATAGAGACTTGACATTGGACATCAACACACATATTGCCCAGAAATCATCACTGCATATCTATACTTGACATAAATACCAAAGAAAACCAAAAATCATCCATTTATAGCTTTTAAAATTTTTTTTATTGTTCATTAAAACTTTTTTAGATTATGTAGAATAAACATTGTTATACTATCAATTACTACTGACTATTTTGCCAAAAAAAAAAAAAAACATGATGGAGATGGGTGCATATGGCACCAATTGAAATTTATGTGAGTTCCTCATTACACACAAGCGTATTTCTGGGTTGGCATTTTGAATCACTTTCAAGGGCCCATTCTTCACCCAACACATTATTAGAGAGCCTGTTCTCTCTGTGGCGCCCCCGCCCCATGTGCCCCAGTGCAACTGCACTGCCTGCACAGTGTATATTTACGCCCCTGAATTTTGAATAATTGTGTCCATCCACCTCTCCACTTTATCCTTCTCTGTGCTAAATGGACAAAAAAACTTCTTCCTGCATTAGAACTAAATGTTGCCTGTAGATGTACTGTAGATTCATAAAGTAAAGACACTTCACAAGGTTTAGATTGATTTACACTGATTGATGTAGATTTGTAGTTGTAGTTTCCACGCACAATATGACATTAATTGAGATAATATATGTGATATCTAGACATAATATTAATGAAAATAAGACTTGAAAATACTTTCCAACGAGTCATCTATACTGTCTGGTAAGGAGGCTAAGTTTTCAGAGAAGGAAGCTGGATTTGGCTCGTGCGACCGCGAAAGCTATTTTGTTTTTCATCTGGTATTTTAATGTGTCATCGCAACAAATTTCACAGTAATACAAATGACGATGTTTAATGTATCATCTTTACTTGTAATATCTATTATTATCTTAAGCAGACTACTTTAATTTACTGTTAACATTAGCCGCACATAAATACACACTCTGCAGTGCTGCCAAAGCATCTCGTCATGATACTGAATATCCCCAAAGCTCTGAGGCATCAAATAAAAGCTGAGAGACATCAGTCTTCACTTTAGAGTGTGTTTGTATGTGTGGTCATGTATTAATGCCAGCTCAGGCATACTAATATAGACATACACTATAAAAGTGAAGCATGAGCGAGAGCAAGCAAAAGAGAATATTCTGGATCTACTGCCTCCTTTAGGCTTATAGATTCTGAACTGTTGGTTGTCATAGCAACTCTACACATGACGGTGGCCAACCAAACTTTAACAGGCAATGAGCTAGGCCTGTTTTTACACAGTGTTTTTACAGAGCTATCTGTGCTTGCACACACACACACACACACACACACACACACACACACACACACACACACACACAGTTGCTTTCACTGCTTGCATTGCTATAATATGAAGTCTTGCATTTTCCACTTGCTGCTTGGTGCTGAATACTACGAGGAACTACAAGCACGTCTGACCTTTCCAGTCACAGTGTTGACACGAACAGTTACAGTTTGGTACATGAACTCAACCCACCAACACCAACACCAAGTGCAGCCTTCTGTAAAATAATCATACTGTACATGTAGGGATGTCATAATAGCAGATATTTAGTAGCTGATACTAGTACCAGTGAAATACTATAACTCTGGAAAGACAATTTGATAGCATGGTAGAAAACAAAACAAAACAAAAAGTCCCATGTACTTCAACATACACTCCTTTATTTATAACATTTAAACACTGCAAAAAGTAATGAATAAAAAAGGACTATTGGACATCATGGAACATGGTTGGATACACAGGAACGCCACCTGTCTCAAATAAAATGAATGGAAATGTGTATTTCATGATAAGGACAACAAGGGCAACACTGGATATGTTTTTAAATGCACAATATGTGAATTCTGATGCTATTAGTCTCTCTCACACTAAACAACACAAGGTATAGTTTCATGACATCATGACATAGCGTGGGATCATGGGAGTTGTTTTCTTCACTTTCAAACAACCAAAAATGTAACAGTTCTCAGGCAGAAATCATGTTCATGGGTGAGATAATAGTTTGTTCACGTTACATTTAGTCACTTATGTTTTCCTGGAATAGCAACTACCAACTAGCTAGCAACAGCTAACAGGAAACACACCATTACCTTGTTGGAAACATTTGAGATAATGTAAGTACACGTAAAATAAATGTCATACTGTATCTCTGGCGTTTCGAGACATTTTAAAATGCAGAAATGTTACTTTAAGGTAACATTTACATGAATCAAAACTCACTCACCTGAATTCTTAAAAAAAAAAAATCTGAATGTCTGTCTTTGAGGTATTTTGCTCAGTTGGAAGTGTTTCCTCATTTTTTTGCCTAAAATGTTTGATGGCACCATAGTGTTTTTTTGTGAAATTATTATTAAGCCTTTTATTATTACTACTACTATATAACCTACTTTTCAATGAGTTGAGCTGGAGTTGTTACTCTAGCTGCACCTGTTGCCATCTTCAAAGTGTTGTTGGTCTTCAATGCTGGCAAGCAACATTTTTCTCCATTTGGTATTTACTGCAAGACTATATGTATATGCTGCCCCTGTCAGGTCCAGAAGAATTGCATGCCTGGTACCTATGGTACTGTAGAAGAAGGAGTACCACCACGTTTTCAGAATTTTGACATTGACTTGGTATGGGAGCACCAGTTCTTGTGACATCCGTATGTACCCAGAAGAGTTTTTTATTCATTGGGGATAGAAAATATTGTTTTGAACAGGGGCATCTTTTAACAAACTGGATTAAATTAGTGTGGGTTATATTAAATATGAGAAATAAGCAATGAAAGCTAAGAAAGTTGCTGCTCAGTTGGGAAACCCTTCATTGGCATTGCCTTACAATGTTTCCCATGTCCAGAATGATGGTCTCTGGCATCCTCAAACAGTGAGTCTTGGCAAAAGTGGAATAAACCTATTTACCATATCTTTCCTCTACACCCGCTGCCTTTCTTCCCTTAGGGAGTTGGCTACACTGAGCACTCAACACAGAAGTTAGCATTTACATAGACGCCAGTTATGTGGTTTTAGCGTCCTGTGTGATTGAAGTGTGCATTAACATACGGGCCGACGACGTGACCACGTGGTTGACCGTGCTCTTGAGGGGAGTTGTGGCCTGCTGTACGTGACCAGGCATATGAACCAGGGACTCCACAGGTGAGGTCATGTTGGGCAGTGACAAGAAGTTCCCTGGAGCACAGAATAAGGTTTGGCATGGAAACTCGCAACCGTCAGAAGCAAAAAAAAAAAAGAAAAGAGGTCTGTTTGTATCTGATGAGAGGCATATTAGAATTACAAATGGTGGTTCAGATGAACTTATCTTGAAATCAAGGAAAAGTCCCAAGTTTCTTTAAGACAAAAGGACTCCCACATGTTTCCCAAACAGTTTTGTAATGATCTTAAAGTGCATGAAAGAGCTAGTGGAGTGTTGCTTACATGTTTTAAAACAGGAAGCTAGGGTGGGACCCCACCATGTAGCTAAAGCAGTCCATGGATGTGGGACAACAGTCCTATCAGCTGAGTCTTCCTGGACTGAGAAGTCCCAAGGCCCTTTTCCACCAAATTACTTCTGGTTCTTGAACCAGTTCAGTTCTAGTGTCTTGGAACCTTCGTGCTCTCTAGTGAACCAGCCCACATTTCCACCAATTTTGAGTGGAACCATTGTAATCAAGGATGCATCACTGAGTCACAGCTAACCATCATCCTTACATCAGAAAACTCCTTGGTACTGTCGGTCTTAGAGGCTGTGTTTGTCTCAGTGACCTGTCGTGTTCACTGGAAGGTTGCTGAGCTCAGCTCCATTGCCTGCTAACAGCAGCTAACAGTAACGGTAAGCCTCTTTAGCAACAAGGAAGCTGCTAAAGCTATCTGTCCATCAGGAAACTCCATAATTAAATCACAGAGTTGAAGCTGATCAGACAGAGAACATCAGATGGAAAACCTGAATATTTTTTTCCATAAAATATGATCCAGTTTCATCCAGTCTCTCCAGTTTTCTCCTTCCATGGTCCAGTGACATCATAAGAAAGAAAGCATTTTGTTGGACACAAAATATAATTGATGCCCCCAAGTGCAGGATAAGTCATCAACACTTTTTCATCTTTTCCAGGAAAACCATTAAACAATTAAAAATACATGAGAATTTCTACAAAACAACATTTCTGTCATTGTTGGGCCAGACAGCATATTGATGAGGTATGGTGCAATACACATGTGATAAAAACATAGATTTTGACTTCATGATAACACTGAAACATACTTCAACACTTGAGTCAGTTGGATTTCAGTGCCTGCAGACAAATCAGGATGAATTTCAGGGATCACCTTAAGCTTGCATGCCACAGTGTTTCTCAACTTAAGGAGGCAAAGATTTATGGCAAAGAGAGGACAGGACTGACTACAGGAGCAAAGAGGCTCTTCTGCCCCTGCTGCCGTTCCAGGAAGTGCACCTGTGCTCTGGGGTTGCGTTCAGCTGGTGACAAGAGGAGGGTGGGTGTGCTGATGATGTTGCAGGCTCAGCTCGGCTACTCCTGCGTGACCTGTTAATGGCCTAGTGGGTATTTGATGACAGTTGCAAGAATCTGGGGCTCTGGGTGTCCTTTACAGTCGTTAAATCTTTGTCATCAAATCTCTCCCCGCAAAGGTGATTTATGGTCAGCTCCACCAGGCATGTTTCTCAGTACCCCACTATTTGACACCCCATGAACTCTGATCTATGAGGGAGGTGTTGAGAAATAATTATGACACAATATTTTCCTGTAATCTTTCCATGTCAACAAAAAGGACACGAGCACCTCCAATGACTCTCTCTCCAGTCCTGCAGTGATGTACAGTAAACAAACACACACACACACACACTCATGTGAGGGCACATGTACACCTCACAGTTTGTATATAACACTGCATACTTATGTGAGACACTGAGAAGGTCTGATAGACTGAGTGTCGAGCCAGAATGAAAGGACAGGCTCTGCAATGTCTTGCAAATGTCTATCAGTTCCTGAGCCATGTGATATGTGGCTACGTCCCTTATGAGCTCTCTGGCCAACACATAACCAAATGCAGGACAGTTATTCACAGCTGCCTTAGGCAGACAGTTTTAAGGGCTGAGGACTTTTTGGGTACTCAAATTAACACTTGACCTAAGCACCTGCTAACGTGGCACCAAAGACGAGAGCGAATACACCCAAACTAGAATGCACAAATGGGGCTTTAAAGTGTGAAATTGAGCCAGTGTGACAGTAAACTGTTCAATTATTATTGTCATTAAAATGCAAATCCCAGAGCTGCTAAATATATTTTGAATAATGAAAAATCTCCTATAAGACACTATGACTGCACCAATGGTTGATCTACTGGGAAACATATTCATACAGAGGGCCAAACTGAAACCAAAATGTCCAGGTTCTGCTCTAGACCTAAATGAACTTAAATCAAAATCATATTGACATAATAGCATAAATTACTAAAAGCTTAGTCCTGGAACTCAAACATATAACAATATGTTATGCAGTTTCATCGATTTCTCTTGACAGGAACAGTACATTAAAGAAAAACATTGTAATATCTTTGTACATGTAGTATGTCTCTTTTTAGTGGCCCTTAACAAACTATTTCCCCACCAGGCCCTCAGCCCAGAATACCTTAGATTTACATCCATACTGGATGATTATGTTTAATGGTAGCATTCAGTGCCAATACAGGACGTAGAGTAGGCTACATAATGTGTGTAGCTAAGCATAAGGTAAGGTTGTAGAGGTGGTGGATGGTGGATGGTCATTCAACTTAAAACCATCATCAGCGAACATTACCTCACAAGTGAACCTTCATGTGAGCAACAGTGTTTTTGAATGCCAGCAGATTACTCATGACTTAGCTAAAAGCAGGAAGTCCAGTCTGGGACCAGAGTTTTTTCCAGCTTTTTGCAGGAATCATGTGAAATTGAATATCAACAGACAAAAAGTCAGGTGGGAAATATGCCAATTAGACCATAAAAATATCTAAAATAAAAATGATATACCGGGTCAACATCAGCCTTGCAGGGCTCTGCTACAGGCAAAAGGACTGAAGTTTGACTCGGAGCTAGCACTTCTTCTCTTGGACCAGTAAGTAACTTTATGAGTATCATCACATACTGTTTGTTAGTGTTCGACTAATGTTAAACATAATGCATATCATGTCCATTTAGTCTAGGATGGGCAAACGGTCGGGCTCGAGCTGTTGCCTCTCTAGCATTAGCTACATTTGAGGCTCTGTGCGGCGTTGTTTGCAGGGCATCAGACAGCCGCCTGTGCATGCCGCTGCTCGGCTTCGTTCTTAATGATATAACCATGGAGCGAGGTAGAATTCATACACAAAGCAATATTCATTCAACCGCTGTGGCTGTTCTAGTTATGTTACAGGCTGAGCTGTGGGTGTGTGGGTGTGTGACACAGGTGTGCGGCAGCAGTATCCTGAGTAGTGTATGCGTTATATTGGCGGTAGCTGCAGCCACAGTGGATGAGATGGTTATAAGTTAATTTTTCCTCTCTGAGAGAGACAAAGAGGAGGAATAAGGCTGTGTGTAACTCCTGCAGTGTTGGGTATAAATTGTCCCATTCTCCTACTCAGACTGGTCCCGGTTTTGTTGTTACCACAAACGAGCTAAAGCTAAGCTAATGTGAGCTAGCGTCATAATAGAGGTCCCGGTTCAGAGCCTAAAAGGTCATGGTTATGTTCACAGGCTGTCACCAAGGTATATTGCAACACTGTTATATTTGAAAATAATGTGGATGAATTACATAGCATTACCTCAATAAGCCATGCCGACATGGCTAATGTAGCAAGAGGGAATAGTAATGTTTACTGAAAGTCACTAGTGTTGTGTGTTATCACATTGTATGTCCACATATTCCTGCTATAGCAGAAATGGAGAGAAATGAGTATGAAATATGTGAATTTGGGTGGAGCAGATGGAGAGCAAGGGGAAGGCAAGTGAAAAGGAGGGGTGTGCCCTTGAGCCAGTTTTGTTTTGGGTGAAACTGAAATCGCGTTTAGCCCCTTTAAAAAGATCTAAGTGAATTATTTGTGATTGCTTTCTATTTAATACTGAAGTTTGCTGCAAGCTGCCAATAGAGCTGAATTAAATGGTGACCTTCAAGAATGACATTAATTAGCATGTCTGGCCTAGTGACACTATCCACGGTACTGAAACCTGAACTTGACATCGTAGGTGTAGTACATGCCAAAGCACATTAGAATGACACCCTGCTACTTTTTTCTGAGTGAGGGAATCTAATATTTGCAGTTTCTTTTAAAGTACTTGAAGATCAATTCATCAACAAGATGAAAGGTACCGATCAGTGCACTTTTGGAGTGTGAGGCATCTTTTTCCAGCTGTTTTGCGCACTGCTAATCCAGCTTTGGCAAATTTTAGATGGGTCAAGAGAGCCAATAAAAACAATTGGAATGGTCAAAGTTGTCATATTGACATTTAATTGATGAGAAAAGTGTGACGCAGACTCACAGTCGCAGCAGTGACAGGGAGAGAGAGAGAGAG
>JAJHUR010073436.1:0-30572 GCA_027495735.1 Lutjanus campechanus
TTTGGTTTGTTTTTAAAAAAAAAAAAAAAAAAAAAAAAAAGCTGCTGCAGTTTAGTGTGGAAGAACAAAGTGCAGCCAGTGTAGCACCCTGACCTGTTGACAGAGCCGAGCACTGCGCGGCCGTGATAGCAGCTGGGTCCGTCTGCCGTGTTCAGGGCAGCTGGGGCGGCTTTCGGATCAGATTCAAGCTAACGCGCATTCCCATCACTAGTCATCACCATTCCCCTGTGCTCTCCCCTACTGTTTGTGCGAGACAATGTGGTTATGTAGGCACATGAGAGTGTGGGCGTGTGTGAGAGAGACAGAAGGAGGGAGTGTGAAAGCAGGCAAGGGAGAACGATAAAGAAAGGTGCAGAGATGTGCATGCTGGCCGGATTTTGAGACATGTTTCCACGCCTTAGAGCTGAACATGCCTCATATAAAAACAGCCAGTCAGGGCCGCTGTAGAGGAATGATGACTGAGCAGACACATAAATATCGCATATACCCATATAAATGTGTGTGTGTTAATGTCAGTGTATGTATTAATGGCCTGGTGGTGGGTTAACTAATGGAGAATGGCGTGTGTGGGCCCTGCAGTGCCATGTGACAGGGGACAATCTGCACACCTGTGCTCTCATCTGCTCCACCGTGGGAGGACTGATATTAAGTCATTACTGCAGGCGCTGCCAGCACACTCCAATTGCGCACATGGCTGCCAGGGTGAGTGTGCTGCCATTGGATCATGCAGGCTGCGTTTTTCATCAGCCCGGCCTCCTGAGTGAACAATAAAGAAAACAAAACTGCTGTCGTGGGCACTTACAAAACGCACGGGGCCTTTTGGTAGTGGGAACAGTCAAAGGGAAGTATAGGATGCTATATTATCCTCGTTCTTTATTCCCTTTTTCTTGCTTGAACGGGGGAAACAGCAGGGGTTCAGGAAATGGGGGAGCAGATGAAATGTAAGATGGATGAATCTCTGAAAAATACATCCAAGCGGGGTCTCAGAAAAACTGGCAAACAGCAGGTTATTACAATCACTTGATTTCAACTGAATGATTCACCTGTAACCGGATGCAATCTGGATCAAACGAGATTTCGAGGTGGCAAAGGGTGCTCACAAAAAGTGGAATCATTATTTGGTGGCTTAGGAGAACAGCACATGGCATCCAACAGTGCTGGAGGAAGTGCTCAGATATTTTACTTCAGGGATATTTGCAATATCTCAGTGTAGAAAGTACAAAAGTATTCACATCAAAATATACCCAAATTCAGTAGGCAAATTGAGAGGGGATGCCATCCTCCTTGTTAGCAAATTGACCAAAAATGCATCCCTGTTATTAATCTGAAATGCTCCCTCTCTATCACCTAGTAACAGAGAGAGTGTAGGGACAGAGGTGTTGTTAAGTTGAATGTCTAGTGTGCCTGACTCACTGAGCCAAGTGCAAGTTAGAATCTATGGCCCCGACCATGGCTCTGAAATATCAGTAACCTAACTGTGCTGTGTATTGATAAATCCATGGCGCTGTCCGTGGTGCTAGAGTAACACATGGATTTGTGATTGGGCAATTTTCTCTCAGGCCAGTCTTCTGTTAGTTTTGTCATGGATCGATAATATTTACTAAACCTAACATAACCCTGTTCTCTAAATCAGATACAATACATATGCAATTATGTACCATATTGTAGACCATACACTATGGGATAATGTCACGTTCCCATACCTATATTCCTATAACCATAATAATGTGAAATTGGGCCAAAAGTCACCCATAAGTACTCATTATGCAGAATAGCCTATTTTAGAATCATATGTATTATATTATTGGATTTTAATTACTGATGCATTAGTTTTCTTAATTTGATACACAATGTTAATATTGATGCTGGTAAAGGTGTAGCTAATTTGAATTACTTTATATTCTGCTGGTTAGCTTGTGAATTTAGTCACAGGATCAACATTTTTACCTTGACTGATAACTGTAACGTAACGTAACGTAACGTAACGTAACGTAACGTAACGTAACGTAACGTAACGTAACGTAACTTAGTAGTTTGCTGTTTGTGAAAGTTTCACAGCCACCTTAGTTTGTCCGTCATGCTTGGAAGGGGAGGGTGAGGAAAGCAGTATGTTGGTTGCAATCTAGAAACTCACTGCTAGATGCCATCTTGCATACTGATCTTTTTAATTACTGATGGATATGTGCATCACTTTAATATTGCAGCTGGTAAAGGAACAGCTAATTTGAAACTCAATTTATTTGTTGATTATATTTTGTATTATTAATCTGATTCTGTAAGGTAACTACTAATTAAATTAAATTTAGAGTGCTAAACACACAATATCTTCCCACAATATAAAACAAGTATAAAATAACAGAAAATGGAAATAAAGTAAAGTACCCCAAAACACTACGAAGTACAGCGCTTGAGTAAATGTACTTAGATACTTGCCACCACTAACACTCTGATTCAACATAGCAGTAAAGGCTCTACCACCCACTTGGTGCTCTCAAGCAGTATGTTGCATGTTAAGTGCAGTGGAAAGCACCCTCCCCCTCTACAGAAACACTGTAACACAGCTAGTACCATGTGCTGCCCTGCGGCTAAAGATTTCAGAGGATCATGATGACACCATGATGCCATTCCTCCTCTCTCGCAAAACCATGAGCCATGGGGAAAAAAAAAGCAAACATTTTTTCACTAAAGCAAAATCTAAAGAGACAACTCCAAAAGGATTTCAGAGCAGTTAAACGTTTTAAAAAGAGCAAGTGAGCCAGTTTTTGCGAGCAATGACGGACATATGACATTTTTAATGGCAGATTTAAAAGCAAACATACAAGATCTCGTTCATACACACATCTACAGTGATGAAATGCCTCTGATATTGCCCCCCTCCATCCTCCCTTCAGAGAGGTGTACCTAGAGTTTGCAATAATTGTGTTTCCTGTTTCCAAGAATCAACCTCCGGCCATTCTGTTGGTTTATTCATGAGACGGATCGAGGGGTTGGGGGGAAGGGATGAAAGAGAGAACATGAGACATGAGACGTAGGAAGAATTCCTAACTAGATAGGATGAAAAAGTAAACACAATCTCCTGCAATTTGACTATCAATCAGGCCAGCATGTCTCTGGGAGAGGGGGCCTAATTACGGCCCAAATGAACATTGACTGTTTTCTAATGGAATTATTCAGACAGCCTGTATTTGTATATGCCAGTCCCTCATTTGCTATTCCCATTCATTAGGGCGGCACATTACACTTTGGTGGTCTTTGGCAAATGATATTTTTTTTGCTAAGTTCAGAAGCCAGATCATCCTCAAAGAGAATTTTGCCTCCCCACCTCGTTGTCTCCTCCTACCCAGACCCAAACCCGTCGCTGCCCTCGTTTTTCCTCTCTTTTTCTCTGGGTGGCTTTCCGGAGTGACTGCCGTTATAAGCGGCCCTGATGAGTTGGGCAGAGGATTACGTCTCTGTGGCCGGCCGGTAACCATGCGGAAAAAGGGGAAACATTCGTAGATGAGTGGGTTTTTCCTGATGCTGCACGTAACGGGGCCGGGGTAACTGAGGGTAATGTGAGACAGTGGGACATGCTAGTCCGATGGAGAAGGATTTAGGTGTGGGAAATGGGGTTGAAAATAGGCAGAGTGCAAGAGTCAGAGACATGTTGGTGGGGGAGAGTGAAGCTGGAACAGGAACTACGCTGTCTGAACGTTAACGAGCTGAGGGATGCGAGTAGGAGTTGCAATTTGTGGACTTCTGCCACCATCACTGCAAATTGCTCTAAGAACTGGAAGAGAAAAAGGGAAATGTAGAGAGATACACTCTGAGAAATAAGGGTTCAAAAGAGAACATTTGCCTCTGAAGAAGTTATTCAAAGGCTATAAGGTTCTATTAAGAAGCTTTTTCATCCAAAGAACCCTTTTGGAACAAAGAGTTCTTCATGGATTGTTGAGATCATTAAGAGAACTCTTTCGTCAAGGGTTCTTTGTTCCACAATATAAGAAGGTTCTTGGTAGAACCCCTCGGCAGGTTCTAGATGAAACCATTGGAGTTTAAAGGGGTTCTTGGTAGAAGCCCCTGAGTGGGTTCTAGATGAAACCTTGGAATATAAAAAGGGTTCTCTGTCGAACCCCTTGGGTGGGTCCTTGTTAGGACCTTCAGAACGTGGAAAGATTCTGGATATAACCAATAGAGGGCCCTTTTCCACCAAATAAGTTCTGGTTCTTTAACTGGTTCTGTTCAAGATCCTTAGAACCCTGGTGCTATCTAGTGAACCAGTTTTGAGTGAAACCTTTGTAATCAAGGATGTTATCAAGAGACGGCGCTGCACAATGCACAACCTGTAGAATATGACACTTTGGTTCCTAAGGGAAATCTGCTATTTTTTTTGGTTCCAGCTGGGAACCAACTTTTCAGTTTCCAAACTGCTCAAAGTGGTTCAAAATTACTTTCGTGAACCAGAACGGGGCCAATTTCATGGTGGAAAAGGGCTCACAGAGGGTTCGGGGTAGAACCATTACACCATAGAAGGGTTCTTTGCAGAACCTCTCATTGGGGCCTCTGGATAAAACTCTTCACAGATGATTCTAGGTGTAACCTTTTATGTTTGGTTCTATGTAGAACTCTGAAAGGCTTCCAAATGAAACCCTTATAGAAGGTTCTACCAGGGATCAAAAAGGCTTTCCCTAGAATGAGCCAAAGAACCCTTTATAGTTCTTGTTAGCGCCTTTATTTCTAAGAGTGTAGCATGTTGTGCATGTGTGCACAAATGACAGAGAGCGGAGGAAGAGGGAGAGATTGAAATATAATATAGCAGGCCTCATTTATGCTCTCGGACTCCTCGGGCCATCGCTGCAGACTGAGTACATCCATTGTGCTTACAGTAACTTCACTCTGCAAAATGACCTCCATTTGAGTTATTTGAGGAGCAGTGGTATAGTTCAAGGTGGCTCGAGGCCATGCTCCAGTAAGTCTTTTGGGAGCGATGCTCTTCTAGCTGCAGCTCACGCTCTTGGATGGTGAAATTTGGGCTGGAGAGACATCGCACAGCGAGCGCCACACAGCATCCTCGTTTGGAGTCGACAGGGCTTTGTGAAGCTTGATGAAAGTCATCATTAAAGTTGCATAATGCCTCTTGACTGCCAACGACAATAACTTATGACATCTGTCTCGGTGTTTCATGTCGGCTGTCACAAGCAGTTATGAGCCAGTTCTTGCCGTAATCACTAAGAAGATGGATTACCGGGGATTTTGGAAGCCACTCCTACATTGTTTGCTGTCATATGGCAGGGAGATTTAAATGTTATGAATAGAAAGGTAACACTGTCAGCTTAGTCAGACACTAATGATGGCAGAGTGTGCTAATGCATTTTTAAACAGCCTATTTTCACACATTTTCGTTTGATGCATATATGAGTTTGGTATCTGGACATATTTTTGGTTTGTTTGTTTTGCTTCCCAATGAAATAGAGGGAAATACCAAACCTGTCTCCTAGAAATGACGTTTGTATATTACTAAACTGTTTTCATAATTATGTTGCAGTGGCAAAGGTAATTCCTACCTGTATCACATTCACAGAAAATGTTTCTTTGGAACAAAACATTTATATAGTGTGCTGGACTTGCAAGGAGCTGGTTGGGGTCTGGATGACGGACATACATAGTGCAGGACTTTAACCCCACAGGATTCGTATCCAGACTCCTGCAACTGCAACAAAAGTGCTTTGAGTAAGGTAAGGGAATATTCTCATTCTGGGTAGGTTTAGACAACAAAAGCACTTTGGTTATGGCTCTGGAAAGATCGTCAAAGTTTGCAAAATCTTTCCCAAACCCTACACAAATTTACTTTGGGTGGGATTTAGAAGATCGTGATTTTGCCAACAAAAGCGCTTTGGGCATGATAAGGAAATACCCAAATTACTTTTATTGCCTAAATTTAGCACGGATAGCGGTAAGGTTTGGAAGAGATGGTAATTTGGGGTAGGTTTTGCCCACAAAAACACTTTGGGAAGGGTTAGGAATAGATTGTTAGTAAATATCATCATTCTAGGTCTGTTTAGGCAATGAAAGCACTTTGGATAAGGTTAGGAAATACTGTCATTCTCTGTTGGTTTAGGAAATAAAAGCACTTTCATTAAGGTAATGAAATATGCCAATCTCTGTAGGTTTAGGCAAGAAAAACACTTTGGATAAGGTAAGAAAATAACATTATTTTTGATAGGTTTAGGCAATAAAAGCCCTTTGGGTAGTGTTAGAAAAAGATTGTGACTTTGGGTAGGTTTTGGCAACTAAAGCATGTTGATTAAGGTTCAGGAAAGACTATCATTTCAGTTAAATATTTATAAAACAAAATCTCATGTGAGACACACTGCTGACTTTTGAATAATGCTGTAGTCACTACAAGTGGATAGTGTCTTGCAATATTGCAAATTCTGGTGGAAAACAAATACAATACATACAGTATGTTTACTGGTATTTGCCAGGTATGTTAACAACATTTCCTGATTATGTTAACATAAATATATATCTGTCCTTCAAGAACATATTTGCTGTTGAAATTATTTGTATACAATTGTGATATCTAGGAGACAGGGATGGAAATACACAATTGACTAGACACAGATGAAACAGTACGTCAGGCTTCAGTGCTTAATGGCGTAGAAATATAAATGGAACCAAACTTAACGGTGACATTGAGATGCTAGAGGGGGAGCGTTATTAACGTGACACCTTGAATCAATCTGTCCCCTCAGTTTAAGTCCCACGTTAAGAAGAAAGAGTCAGATAGTCGTGGATGAAAGCCTTGATCGGGGATGGGAAAACATATGCAGAAAGGACTTTGCTATGGGGAAAGGTAAATCTATTTACAGCGGCAATGTCTTGGGAAATGGGAGGGGAAGAGAGTGGGGAGAAAAAAAAAAAGAAAAGGGCTCCAGGAAAGATTTCACCAATGTACAAGGCAAACAAACAAAACAAAGAACACGAAACGGAGCGAGAAGTGGAGCTTCAAAGCTTGCAGGTTGAGTTTCAAAAAGAATTGCATTAGCATATTGTCGATTGAAGGACACCTCTTCAAAAAAAAAAAAAAAAAAAAAAAAACACTGTAAAGCCATTGGACCACATGATAAAGCCAATTATAGCAATAGCAATGGTAGTAATACAATTACCTTATACTCTAATGATAATGATAATTAAACAGGAGCCAGAGAATCATATAGCTATCAGTGAGAGTATGCTGGGTTTAAAAACATGGTTAACAGAATTCATATGCAGATAAAGCACATGAGAGGCACTTAGTTAAATCATTAACACTAGATGAAGAAAAGGCCCGTAGCTCATTGACTGAAATACAAATCATTCAGCCTCCCCTGGAAATAATTAAGGACTGTCATATCCATGAAGACAAATGGTACATAGTGATGCTGTCGGGGGTTACAGCCTGAGACAGCAGCGTCTCTGTGTTTTCGCTCGGAATCAGCAGCTTCTCAGCTCCCTTGCTGTCCATGTCCGGGTTTTACAGGCCCTTATGTCTCATTTTAGCACCTGTCAGACGTGTCGGTGCAAGTGTTGTGGATATAGTGGAGTTGTCCTCTTCTGTTGGTTACACATCCTCTTAACCCACACGGCTTGGTAAATTAGGGGTGGGATGAGTAAGGCTGTATGCAATTTCGCCATGTTGCGGCGATAAGAACCGGAACAATTGCAACTTCTAGCATTTCCAATCTTGGAATCAAATAGTGTCGGCTCTCCTGTGAAGCACCTATGCGAGAAGTGACTCTCCAAGCATTTTGCCAGATGTCTTATTCAGAATCTATCAGCGAGTAATATCCCAGAGCAACTGCTGTATATCTGATAACTGACGGTGCACAACCCCTCACTTCCTCCTCCATTTCCTGAGAGGAAGCCTTCAGAGGGAGCATTGCAGTGCTGATAAAACTCACACAGCCCTTTATTTGCTGGCTAAAAGATTACCAGAGCAAAGAAGCATTGTATAAGCTGATGGCTTCTCTGCTACTGTAGCGGATGTGAGATTTCTTTTTGCTCACCTGAGAGAAGGCTGGACACTGTTTTTTAAAGGTGTGAAGGAACATAGTTGGCTTGGGATCCGTATGGATAACCCCCCCACGCATGTGAATCAGAGACTAAATTTAACCATCATAGTGTTAAATACAGTTTACAGTTTTACACTGTTACTTTTTAAAGTAATAATTCTCTAAATCATGATGCAGAGTCGCAGTGAAAAGACAAGATAGACGTGCACTGGAGTCTAATCAAAATAAAATCGAAAACCAAGTATTTCCGAGTGTACTATCCAAATCGCACAAGCTGCAATTTCTTAATAAAGGTAGGGCTGGGCGATTCAGTCAAAATCAAATATTAGAGTATTTTTTACCAAATACCTCAATTTCAATATTTATTGATATTGCAAAAAATATTTGCAAGATTTTTGATATATAATTAAAGCCTGACAGATATACTGAGTGGCTGATAGAGACATACTGTATATAGACACATATAGATGTGATAGGTCAATAACTATTATTTTTAAGTTTCTAGTTTCATCTTTTTTTAATTTTTTTTTTATAATTATTAAAAATACCATCTAAAGTTTACTGTTTCAGTGCCCCTGTCTATTTGGACAATAAAGTTAATTGTTTAACTGTGAAATATCCTGCCTCCATCAGCTACATATTTTTGTCGCACGTGTTTGATAACCACATTTGAGAGATCACATATTGGCCGATATGTCAATATAGGACTTTTTTTTTCCTCCTGAATGTTGATATTGGCATTGGCCCCAAAAATCTAGTCTGGGTTGGGCTTCATGAATAATCATCAGTAATGTGGATATAATGACTGTGGGTGATGTGGGTAAAGGCAAATAATAGAACAGCTAGACCAGTCTGGTAAGTTCAGAAAATTACACCAGTTAACTGTAATGCAGACCACAACAAATGTTATATAATCACAAAAAACATATCAGTCAGGCTCAAATTTTTTCAATTAATTTAACCCTAAATCCACCTCTTTTTAATTTTTGCTGATCCAAAAGTGCAAAAATGTGATATGATCTGAACCGTGAGGTTTGTGATCCCTGCTGCACCCCTACTGATTTTTACAAGCCAGGTTGAAAATAAGGTGATCGGCTCCATCCTACTGCCACAGTTTCATGAACAGGAACTCACTCTTTACACGCTTGAGACTGCCACATCCAAGAGCAAAATGCAGAGATGCAAAAACACAAAATGCGGGGAACATCTCTTGTATTCCGTGCTTTTAAGTTCACGAGGCGGTGTGAACATTAACAGATTTAATATGCATCCACTTGAATTGTCGTCACTGCCTGCTGCTGTTAACCATTCTTTGGGAAGAGGGAGAGAAAGGTCTCTCGCAGAATGGATGGCAGCCGTCCGAGTGCACAGTGCACAGGAACCAATTTTAGATGGAAACCCACGCAGGGCAAGGAGTTTTCTTTTCCCGTGCGCTACATTTCCCTTTGACATCTTAAAAGCCATTAGTTCAGCAATGCACACCAATGCTTTACACAATAGGACTTGGAATGCTGCCTTTTAGACATTATATGGGGACAAGCGACAGAGCGCTTGCATAGAGGGATGCACAGAGAAGACTATAAAACAGAGATACAGTAATTCAAAGCGGAGTGACTCGGAAAGGGTGGTGTAAGAGAGAAAAGCAAAGAAGGTTAAAAAAAGTGAATCTTTAGAAACACAAAAGCCTTCGAGATTTGGCCTCGCCAGCCAAATCCATTAAGTTTTAATAAAAAGACCATCACAAGGGCGATAAACTTGATAGAGTCTCTAAACCTTGACATGCCTCTTTGTTTTTTTATGGTTTAACAAAGTACGTTCAGCTACCCACTAGATAATCTTTAGTTTCAAACTTTTAAATAAAAGATAATCATATATTATGTGAAATATATGCTCCTGAAGAATGTATTACCATTCAAAAAAACTTACATGTTTTAAGGAACAGATCCCTCTTGCTATATCTCACCATATCCACCATTAAGGTCAGTCAGGTGTCATGGTTTCCTTTGTCTGACCTACTTAGGAAACACATTATCAGTCTCTGTGAAGTCTCCTGCACCACACTTAAAATTCCCTTCCCTTTTGAGGTTCTTTTCTTCCTGCTCTCTCTGACTTTCAAATGAATAATTTTCTGGTTATCTTCCTGTCTTTCCACTCTTTTTCAGTCTTTCTCCCCGTCTCTTTCTTGCCTGTATGTAAATGGATGCCCCAGATAGAAGCATTTGTTGTTGCGTTTACTGATATGTCAACACAACACAGTGGAAACACGGCAAGAAGCTTCATTTTTAAGGTTTAATTCGGCATAAAATCCACATTTTTGATGTCAAAACACCTACGATCAGTGCAGATTTAAACTGTTAGCGACTTTCAGTCTGAATTAGATCATACAACCACTGTAAAAACAAATATTCACATGTTCATATGTAAAGGTGTTTTACATTATTTAAGAATTTTTTTCTTTCCAAAATTTTCAGGCAAATTGCAGACAATGAACCAAGATTGTGGGTTAGATTCAATACAGTGGAAACCTCTTTAAAGTAATCTCATCCTCTTTTTCCTTCTGTCAATACACAGTAAATCATTCTGCTCTCCCAGTCCAGCAGGTAGCAGTAACACTTTATGAAACACTATGGCTGGATTCTATATGAAAAGCTCTCCTGCTCTGAATGATATCAGGAGAACGCTACAAGTGAACCCTCTTTAAAACCATTTACTTGCCAATTGTGTCATTTAAGTAGCCCTTTTACTTACTATAGCCATAAAGCACCAAATACCACAGCCATGGTGTAAGTGGACATTAAGTAAAATGCTCCTTTTAGCGCTCCAGAGCTAGCATCAGCAATTTGAGCCTTGCATTTATAGCAATTCTGTCCTTCCCATCATGACTTAAATGTCTCCCACTAGCCTGTTTTTTTCCCCAAATGTTTTCATGTATAAAAAGACCCATAATGAATATGGTAACCTGATTATTTGATTACTTTAAGCTAATTATTTAAACAGCATTTGTTCAGCAGCAGTATTAGAGGGATGAGTACTGGTGCTTTCAAAAAATACTGTAACAGTGAGATTTTTGATAAATAATAATCCATAATATGAATATAATGACAAAATGAGTAAATAATAGTACACTTAGAACAGTCTGGTAAATTTAGAAAATGACTATAATACAGCATTTAAAGGGACACTTCAGCCCAAAATCAAAAATACATAGTTTCCTCTGGCCTGTAGCGCTATTTATCCATCTAGATAATTCTTTTGTTAGTTGCCAAGTTTTGGAGATATTAGATGTAGAGATGTCTGCTTCCTCTCAAATGTAATAGGAACAAATGGCACTTGGCTTGTGGTGCCAAAAAATACATTTGAAAAACTCAACAGCAATGTCTCTTTCCAGAAATCAAGATAATCCACAGACCTTATTGTGAGCAGTTTCATTTAGGGACTTCTTTCTTGCTGTGGTAGAATCTATTGGAACTACTTTCTTACTACTGGAAACTTCTACTAGTTACCTGGTCATGATTTGTGGGAAGACACTCGTGTTGAATTTTTCAAATTTATGCCTTGAGCATCAGAAGCCATTTTCTGCCATTATACTGTATTAGAGAGAAGAAACTCGGCAACTCGCACCAAATGTATGTAGATGGATAAACTACAGGTAAAATAACTACAGGTAAGAGGGAAAATATGTGTTTTTGATTTTGGGTCTAACTGTACCATTAAAACCTGGAAAACACATATGTCATATCACAAAAATCTAAGATATTATCTCATATTTTAATATGAATATAATATCAGTATATCAGTATATAAGACTGCCCTTCTTTTTGAGCTTTTTGGCTTGTTTCATAATTTCAATTACAGAAAAACTAAATTAGCCTTGAGAGCTCCTTTTTGTGTCTGAACAGATGTTAACAAGCAAATAAAATAGATCAAATTAAATACAGAGATTCCAAAGTCAACATATTTAAAGGAGCAAGGCAACAATGACATAGACACACGAGGCGTAGAACCCCCAAAAAAGATCCAAAGCAAACACACAAAAAGGAAGAAGAGGGTGTACTGTGATTGTTGGGTATGGGATGTTTTTGAATTCAGGGCATGCACAACTCAGCATTCAGCAACGTTTACCACCACTGACCGGGAAGCATCGTTTGATCAGCACTTAATGACACTTAACGCAATCGCTTCAAGACAGCCCTGCTTATTAAGAGCGGAACAGATGTTTCACCAAAGCGATCTTGCAGTTTTAATTAGCCATTGATACTAAATGCATTAGCACCGGCAAACAGTGCAGCTTGAAATATAGCCATGTGCCACGGAAGCTCAACCCCGTGGAAAAATGTGAAGAAGGGGGCTGTGGAACGGAGGGGCGTGGGGATGAGTAAAGGAAAACCATCAATGGCGGTTGTTAAGAGAGCAGAAATTGTGGGGTGCTGTCACAAACAGTGATTTGACCATATACTCGTTCTGTCATTCCGGGGTTGAGCTGCAGTTAAGAAGATTCATGGGCAAATCTGCGGCACTGAAACATCTGGCGGTTTATCTATGGAGTGGGCCCCATGCTGTGGCTGCCCAGAACATCTCTGGGAAGGAAACAATCATCATTTCTTTTCCCCATATGACGCTCCTTAACAGCACAATATTGCGCCAGCCATTATTCATTCAAACAGGTGCGCTCATGGGCCCGATTCGAAAACTCAAGAGTACAGATGGCTGCAGTTGGAAGAATAAAATACAAGTATCATTAACTGCGAGATTGGAAACCTATAGCTCAACGAAAAACAATTCCACGAGCCCATGACACTATGAGGTGCAATACACTCAAAACTATCAATTTACAGTGGAGAATTATTGAACGGTCCCATGCTTGACACCAGGACTTTATTCTAACCACAACGAATTCTGAAGGGATTTTCCAATAGATGTCTGCTGAGGCTATAATACCAGTCCATCTTCTGCAGCACACTCAAGCTCCCCTGAAAGCAATTCTCAATGCCATACACAATTCCATTCTCTGACTGATCCTCCGTTTCACTTGTACAGGAGCGTGTGTGTGTCATACACACACATACACACATGCACACAAACAAAGGGGGCACAGTGCTGATTGCCTTTTGTCCACCCTTGAAAGGCTGGCCACCTGGCTCCTGCTCACCTTCAATAGGGTTCATTATGGCACCGGTGCACCCGTCCAGCTGCTGCTTTACGCTAAAGACATGGATCTGTCTTTCTGCCTCCACTGCAGGGCTCTTACGGCCCTCAACCCTTCACCTCGTGTTGGCCTGTCAGGCCACAAAAGGCCCCGGCGTTGTTTCCGAGCACTAACGGGCCTGCTTCTTGTCTCTATTGCTGCCCCCAAGGCCAAATCTTCCAGTCACATCGTAACAATAACCATTCTTCCTCCCAACTCTTAGAAATGAGGGTTCCACAAGGGTTCTTCCTGAGGTGCCCCTAACCGTTTGTCTCTAAAGAACCCTTCCTTGAAGAAAGGGTTTGTCAGGGGTACTTTAACAAACTAAGGGTTGCATTAAAAACCTTTTTCACCCTTTTTGGGAAAAATTGTTCTTAATGGATTATTGAATATCCTTGAGGAACTCTTTCATCAAGGATTCTTTGTAACATAGTATAAAAGAGTTCTCAGTAGAACCCCCTGGGTGGGTTCTAGATAAGACCCTTGGAACATAGAAAGGTTTGTGGTAGAACCCCATAAGTGTGGTCTAATTAAAACCCTGGGAATTTTAGAGGGCTCTTGGTAGAACCCCTGGGTGAGTTCTTGATTAAAAACTTGGAATCTAAAAAAGTTCCTGATAGAACCATCTGAGTGTTCTAGATAAAAACCCTGGAATCTAAAAAGGTTCTCAATAGAACCATCTTGGTGGATTCTACATAAAACCCTTGGAATATAACAAAATTCCAGGCGAAACCCACTGGTTGTGTTCTAGATAAAACCCATGAAATATAAAAGGGTTCTTTGTAGAACCCCATGAGTGTATTCTAGGTAAAACTCTTGGAATATTAAGGGTTCTTGGTAGAACCCCATGAGTGTGTTCTCAATAAAACCCTTGGAATACAAAATGGTTCTCAGTAGGACCCCTTCAGTGGGTTATTGTCAGCACCTGGAAGGTGGAACGGTTTTGGATAAAACCCCCATAGATGGTTCTGGGTGGAACCATTACATCATAGAAGGGTTCTCTGTAGAACTTCCTTATAGGGGGTTCGGGGTGAAACCCTTCTCAGATGGTGCTAGGTACAACCCTGTATGTTGAGTTGTAGGTAGAACTCTCTGAAAGTCTTCCAACTGGGACCCTCCGAAAAGGTCCTACCAGGAACCAAAAAAGGTTTCTCCTATGGGGACAAGCCGAAGAACCCTTTATGGTTCTATTGACACCTTTATTTCAAAGAGTGCACTAATGATCTCCAGCTTGGTGTCTGTAGATTATATACGGTGGACACGAACGCTTTTTCCCTTTAACGATGACGGGAATGAATCCCCTGTTAGAGATCGCTGTGGCATGTAACAGCCCCTGAGCGGCTCGGTTTAGAGGGTTTAACAAGGTTAAATGAGTGCGCTGGGATGGTTGGGAACCGCGGGGATGGGGGTTGACGGTGGGGAGCATAAGGGAAAGGGCGTGTGGGCTCGAGTTTTTCATGTCTGAATTTATAAAAGCATGATGATGCGTCATGAGCCTTTATAAACTCATAAACACCCCCGCTCGCACCACAGGCAGTAAAGGCAAAGCGACAGGGGAACGACAGTAAATGCAGCACAAACAGACTCCGGGCCGGTGGCTGTCTCCATGTAAAAGCAGACATAATAGAAAGCTTTTAATAGGAAATGTCCCCACTTAGACTTTAATCTACCCATGCATTATTATTAACCAGACCTAGTAATGACTCACAGGGAGTAATGCACATGGTGAAATCACAGCGTGAACTGGGCAAAAGGCTGTAAAGCTCCTCCTGTGGGTTCACTCAGTGGTTGATCCTTCGGTCATCCCCCCTACACACACACACACACCCACACACACACGTGCACACACACTTACAAGGATTATATTACTTGGACTTGACTGACAGCACAGAAATCTGCGGATTTGAATTTGCATTTTCTCATGTGGTGTAAATAGAAAACATACCTCGGCTCTCCTGCGCGGCCTCGCTCTCTCTTTTCACTCTGTGTCGCTTTCATTCTTCTCACACACACATACACACACAGATAGAGCGAATTTCTGTCTTTTTCACAGTTTCTTTAAACAAATCCCTGGGACAACCTAAAATATTAAGGGTGTTTTCACAGGCCTTTCGAAGAAAACCACGCTTGTTCACACACACGGTTACTCAAACTTCCCTACAGGAGGAGGACAAGGATGAAATAAATTAGCCTCCCCTTTTATTCACACTGTCCCCTTCCTCTAAACCAGGGGTGTCAAACTCATTTTCACCGCAGACCACATCAGCATCATGGTTAAGTAAGACCATATAAATGTTTCTACTTGTTATTATATTATAGAATTGCCTCTGCGTTTGATTATAATAATTTAATGATAACTAGCTCAGAAAGCATTCGTCCATGAGAAAAATAAAACATACAAAGTAGTATAAGCAACATTGTTTTAGTTTCTGTAGCCCAAAAGCAAGGTTTAAAGTCCAAAATATTTAGGGATATTTGCTTATAAAAATCAAATGACAGCATTTTGCTAGCTACAACCACTTGGATAAAGTGCCACTGCTGGAAATGACATGATAGAGCCTATCTAGCATATACTGACATCTGGTGGTTCATGCAAATCACACTTCTGTAATACAGCGTAGAACTGTATGTGCTCTAAACTATTTAAACTGAGTTCCAAAATGTCTCCAAGCAGAACTGTATGTGGTTAATTTACAAAACAGTATGGAAATTGTCCACAGAGATGCAGTTTTCAGTTCATTTTCAATGCTTAAGTAGCTGGGCTGGATGTCATTTTAAGCTAAAGTACAAGCAGTCTTAGAAATAAAGGTGCCAACTAGAACCATAAACAGGGTTCTCTGACCTTTCCCCATAGGAGAACCTTTTTCAGTTCGTGGTAGAACCTTTTATAAGGGTTCAATTTGGAAACCATTCAGAGAGTACTTAGAACCCAACATAAACTAGAACCATCTGCCCAGTCTGGGGCTTCTATCTAGAATCCTTCCACCTTCTAAGAGTGCTAACAAGACCCCACCCAGGGAGTTCTACCAAGAACCATTTTAAATCCCAAGGTTTCTATCTAGAACTTAACCAGGGAGTTCCATGGAGAACTTTTTACAACTGAAATATTTCCACTGTTTTATCAAGAACCCATTCAAAGGATTCTACAGATAACCTTTCTACAGTGTAATGGTTCCACCCAGAACCCTGTCTGGGGGTTCTATATACAACCTTTCCACCTTTTAAAGGTCCTAACATGAACCCAAATAGGGTTCTACTGAGAACCTTTTTATATCTGAAGGGTTTAATCGAGAACCCACCCAGATGATTCTATAGAGAGCCCTTATATATTAATGTACAAAGAGCCCGTGACAAACCTTTGACAAAAAAGTTCAGGGTATTTAATGCAACACTTCATCTAACAAAGAACCCTTGATGGATCCTTTCTTCAAAAAGCGGTTCTTCAGGAGAAAAATTGTTCCGGAGAACCTGAGCCCTTTAGGAAGAACCCTTTTTGAACACTTATTTCTCAGAGTGTATAATAGCTGGCAAAAACATTGCTGGAGTCTCTCTGTGTGTTTGTAACTGTGTGTGTTTATGTGCATATATGTGTGTTTTTCTCAGCCAGAGTGCAGCTAAATGGATACTTCGACAGTGTGTATGTGTGTATTTGTGTGTGTTTGTGTGTTTGATGGCGACTGTGATTGTATTTTCCTTTCTCCTGTCCCCTGAGGAGGTGACATGGTTGGTATTGTAATTCCACTCTCATTTCCTACGTTGCAGCGGCGACTGCGGACTTGTCACTCAGGAGGAGCAGAGAATAGGCCTGTCAATCAGTCAAGGACCCATTACCGGCGCGACGCCTGAAAAGGCTGCGTTTTCCCCGCTCCTTGTTAGCATAACTAAATTTTAACACTTTGTCCAGCCGCACACACTATGATTAGGGGCTACTGCAAGGAAATAATTGGGAGCAAAAAGATGGTTGAACAGAGAGCCTAATGGAAAAAATGTGTAAAAAGGGCGCCATTAGATTACATTGTCTTTGTTGAAAGACAATGGTGCAGAGAGGGGGACGCTGAACTGCAGGGAAGTTATAGGAAATGTGAAAACCTTGCCACTACACCAGACAGCTAACGGGTTTATTGGAGGAGACAGTGTTATTAAAGGATATTACCTAATGCCAAAATGATGGTGAAATGCAAATGCGGGGGGGAATTACATAGCAAAGTATAAGACAATGATGGACTGTCTGCAGCAGACAGATACACAGCAGGAAGACAAATAGTGCCAGACGAGAGTGAAAAGCCAACAAATGGATGGAGAGCTGCAAGCGAGGTTGCTTTGAAAAGGAGAGGAGAAAATCCTAGGTAATACAGGGTGACGCGAGCAGGGTGCGGTGCGTGACAGGTAGAGTGGGAGGTGGCGGGGCGCTTCTGTCCCGCTGTGTGCCTTAAACAGAGCAGAGCTCTAACCAGAATACCATCCATCACGCAGTCAGTCACAAGTGTGACATGACAGGCGAAACCGTTCCCTGTCAAGGCAGAAAAATACAAAAAGAGAGCACGGGGCGGGGGTAAGCTAAAACAAAAATAATAGAATATGAGAAAGGAGAAACTGTGATTGAAAGGAGTGGAGATGCTAGAAAAAGGGAAGACAGAGGGAATCGTTTTAGACTGGACAGAAATTTGAAATGTGAAAAATCACTTTGGATGAAATTCGCTGACCACAAATGCAGCTTCTGTCCATCCTTCATAACCTGGATATCCCAATAGGTCCTCATACATAACGGCATGTATTTTGTTGTTTCCTCATTTACTTTTCTTATTCTCTATCATTTTCTAATTCCATGCCATCACTATGGTTAAAGGTTCACTAATTCCATGCATCAACTCAGCCCTCCTGAGGGTTTCAGGTTGAACCCCCATGCACTCATCAACCTTGTTTCAAACAAACAAACGTGGGTTTGATGGAGACCACGCCAGAGTTAAAAGGAGAGTGAATACTGGACTCACACCATGGCCATGTAACATGACCCTAAATGAATATTTATGCTTCTTCATGTCTGCTGGATACCTGGGTAATTGTTTTCTAACTCATTAGCCATTCCATTTTGAGTGCCAGCACCCTAATTCAACACAACCCTAATCCTAACATAACCCTAACCCTGTTTTTGGGGGTATTTTTCATTCACTTTTATCCACATTTTCAGTGCTTTGTTTTTCAGCATTAACCTAGCTGTGTTAAAATTAGTCAAAGAAATAAATGTACACAGAATGTATGTTTTACAATATACTACTATATTATTACGCTATAATTATGCTTGATGTCTGAGGTGTTAAATTGAGCGGATAGGTTCCACTATAATGACCAAAGAACATACAGTGTCTCTGTTGTAATTATTGAATGCGATCAGGTCAGTTTTTGTTTCTGTTCAACAGCACAGAGACATAAAGCTAATCCTGTCCTGGACACAATGAGCAGTACCTGCTCTCTTTCTTTTTCTCTCATTCTCTTCATCTTATCCCATATCTGCTCACTTCCCAAACCTGAACTCTGGCTGACACAAACTGAATTGAAAGAAAAGCATTTCAGCTTTTGCTCAAAGTTAATTAGCCTACCATTGATGTTAGCTGGCTAGTTAGCTAGTTAATTTACCTAAGTGACAGTAACTAGGCAACGTCATGATAGATGGCCACTATTTAACATAGTGCAACTGCATAGGACTTAGCCTATTTGTCAGATGATGTCAGGGGATGAATGACCTTGAACTACAAACAGTCCACTACTTAAATTCTTTTGTTACCTCTATCAGGCTCTGTTTTGATTGAGCTGCCTGTCCACAGTGGTCCTGTCTCCTCAAGTTGGTGACGCAGCATAGTGAAAGACTACAGCAACAGCAAATATCGTGCATATCATCACCCAACCATACATACACACAAGCAATGACAGCGATCACATGAAGAGGTCAGTAATTTGGCAATTGTACAATATCTCTGCAGTATAAAAATGAAGTTATTTTAGGCAATAATTTCATTCATTTTATTATATACACTAGTGCATACCGCACGCATATCAGAAAGTGGCGCAATAGGAAGTAAGGGTGCTCTTATGGACAAAAAACAGAAGTGCTGGTACTCAGTGGTTGGCCGATATATCACTTTATATTACTTTTTCTAATTTTTAGTTTTATAGGCAGCATTTTATGTATTCTTGATCTTTTTTCTTCATTCAAATTGTTATATTTGTGTGTGTTGTTTTTTAGTTATTAAATATACCAGTGAAGTTAACTGTTCAGTGCCCTGATTTTATATCAAAATGAAGAATATCGGCCAGTATATTGATATCAGATTGCTTGTTACTCCCTAATATCAGTATCAGCATCAGCCCCAAAAATTGTTCAGGGTCTTCTCACTAACATTGTGCCGGCCCATTTGAAACAATGCTATTTTTATAAGTTAAAAAAAAATCAGATCATCCCTTGGATACTGCGTTCCATTGTGCTGCATCTAAACACACATTCTATTCTATCTTAACTCCCCTTAAGAGCATCACACTACGTCTGCCCTTATTAGGTATTCAACCAAAACACAGTTTGTTTCAAGTGGTGTGAGACAATGACCAACACTGTCATTTATTTCAAGAGCGGGCTCTGTTGGATACTATGGAGCATCTATGCTCGCACACACACCAGTGAAATATTAAACAGCCCAAATCCATTTAATGGTGGGTGTTTTGAATCCCTGACATAAACCAGTGTGGACCCTAGAGAGAGAGATCATTCAGCCTTGTGAGATGGTTATACTTTGCATTTTTATCTTATGTAATTTTTCTCAAGGCCAACAGTTATTTTTTTTTTTAAATCTCTTTCTTATGCAAAACACAAGAAAACTCACTTTTTCATACTGCCAGGCAGCATGTTGGAACAAAGCGCACCAGTGAAAAGTGTTTATTGCTCAAAAGGCCACAACAATTATGATTCCAGCAGTAGCATGAAGAGCAAGACAAATGTTGTTTCTGTGAGTGCTGGACTGAATGAGGCCACATGTGTTAGAAAGTCCCAGTTTGTTTGTGCTGTAAAGAACAAACAAGCCGCTGTTGGGATGTAAAAAAAAAAAAAAAAAAAAAAGGACAGGAATCAAGTGTATTTCGCAGGATCTTCAGGGGGATATAGTACAAACTAGCCCTCTTGAGGAGAAGCCCCAGGAGCCATTAGGGTGAGGAACTGCAAAACACTTAACCCTTTCATCAGCCGGACCTCATTCATCGCCTCCATTCGTTTTTGTATTCAGCTCCATCCCTGGTCCTCTCGAGGGGTTAGTCCCTCCTCTTTTTCTCCTTTGTGTGCTCTTTTCTGCTCCCTCTCTTTCATTTTTCCTCTCCCTTCTCGTCTTTGTCACTGTCTCTTGTCTTTCCATCTCCCCTTCTCTGCTGTTTCTGGCGCTCAGAGCAGAGGGCTCCACAGGGGACCAGTTATCGATTGAACTGAGTCAGCTATGTCCACTTTAATTCATTAAACCCCCGCTGTCAATGCCCATTGGGCAATTCCAATAATGTAAAGGGATGAGCCAGAGCCTATACATGTTGGGGTTATGCATAGGTGTATGTATAAGGAACACATGGCAGCAATAATTGCACGCATGTTAGAAAAGAAAGGGCATGGACACTGCTGCGATCCATGGCTCATGGTGGTAAAATGAAAATGAATAAATCAAGACGGAGAGGGGGAATCCAATAATATTTTCCTCTAACTTAAGGGGGTGCTGGTAATTGGACTGAAGTAATGCATATGGTAATTCACAACGTTTCATGCATGTCCCTGTCTGCATGCATGGTTGACAATTCACACACCTATTTGCGCACTCTAGTTGAAACAAATTATTCTTTGAGGTTCAACAAACAGCTGTGAAAAGTCTGGAACTTGTCTTCAGCTGAAAATGAGCCTTTCTACACTGTAAAAATAAATTATTTGTTTTAACTAAAAGGCATAATATGCAGCATTTTACTTCAGAAAAACCCACAATGTTAGGACTCATATAAACATAATCATCACTTATCACCCAAAAGAAGCGCGTGGTGGTGCCTGTATCTGCAGACTCTGCTTGTATTTCCTAATTTTCTCAATATTTTCAAGTTTACCAATTCAAAACATCAGTGTTTGACATCCTGAAAGTGAGACTTAATCAGCTATCTTTCTGGTGCATTTACAAACAGCCTGGACAAGCCCGACTGATTTCACCACTAAAAAAGTTAGTGTCTGTTCTGCATTAAAATCTTTGATTGAATTTGAAAAGACAAGTTGAGGTAATTTTGTAATGACTCAAGACAAATAACCAATTCTAGCCAAATTAACTTAACATGTTCAATAAGCTTAAAATGTTAAGTTGAACCAACAGCTCTTTTACTTAAAGTTAGCATACAGGCTGCCTTTAAACTTTACGCTGATGGAATTTGAAAAGACAAGCTAAGGTGATTTGGTAATGATTCAAAACAAAACCTTTTTCGAGTCAAATTAACTTGAAATGAATTCAGTTGTACCTCAGAAAACATGTCCAATAAGCTTAGGATATTAAGTTGAACCAACAACCCTTCAGTCCTGCTGAAAAACATTACAAATTTGGTTTCCTCACACATTTTCTCAGTTTAAGATTCATTTTCAGCCTCAGTTTAAAAAACTCAGCAGCTGCAGCTGCTCCTGTTGGAGCTGCTTTGTCCCACTGTTGGCACAAAGACAATGTGCGAAACTGCTCCCAGTGAATTTATTAAATTTTACTGAATTCAATACTAACCTTCATCGTTGTCTGCAGTGTTTTCATTACTGTGAAAACAAGACTTATCTCAAAGTGTACTGGACACAGTAGTTCTCCTCGTGTATTTTCTTAAAACTAGAAAAAAAAGAAGGATCCCAGGAGACTTTTAACTCTCAAACAATGCATGCTGGGAAGTCTGGCAATATACTGATCATGTTATTAGAAACTGTACTAAAGTACTCTCCATTCATTTAACTCATGAAGTCAAAAAGAGAAATTTTGAATTGAGAATTGAGGTTAATGAGAAAACAATTTTTGATTCCACTAAATCCCTGTATGATTTTTTTTTTTACAGTGTAGAGCGAATCGTTATGCAAGCGTGTCAGTATTTTGTGACAGATTTCACATTTCAGTTAAAGTGGCGACTAAAAAGCAGTAAGAAGGAGAAAACTATGAGCAGAAACAACAACGTGTGCGCAGCAAAGCTAATCAGGCCGGATTTATCTTCAATCAGGACGTTGCTCTGTTTCATCTCTCCTTTGCCTAAAAAGGGCGAGTGGTATCACAACCACTCTGATCCCTCTCACAAGCTGCTCTCCCCGCTGCGTGAAAAGGAGTCTCAAGAAAATAGAAACGGAGCCGTGTGCGCGCAATCACATTACACACTTGTCAGCTTAAAAGGTCAACATATTAGTTTGGTTCCAACCGCATTCGCAAGTTGCTCCAGTCAAGTCGTCACACAGACTCAGCACTCGCACCAAAAAAAAAAAAAAAGAAAAAAAGAAAACACTAATTCTATATAGAAATGTTCTGCATTTTCTATATGCAGCTGATGACATTTAATATATATCCTGGTTTTGATCAAAGCAGTCTCAGAAGACACAAGGAGAGAGTTGTATACAGCTAGACCGGGGGCGTACATACAGCACAGACAGTGCAGGCGCCCGTGGTGTGTGTCTGTGTATGGGGGGGCACAGAGAGAGCAGTGTGTTGGGTGGAGAACAGGCCTTGTAAATGCACCTATGGTCAAAAAAGAGCTCACTTTAAAGGACTAGTGTGTAGAATTTAGTGGCACCTAACGGGGAGCTTGCTGCACACACTTTGTCTCACTCTCCATTTCCAAGCTTGTAGGGGAACCTGTGGGAGAAGTTTGTCCATTCTGGGCTACTGTAGAAAGCTAGTAGCTAGTTTAAGCGCAGAGTTGTCAACACTTATAAACTGATGACTGTTAAAGCACATTGTTGATAAAAAAAAATATTCATCTAATGGTGTGTGTGCTTCATAGATGGTGACTAGTGCTCACTAGGGCCCATCATGCACTGGGGCCCGTTGCAACTACCTTAACACCACTGAGCTGGGCCAAGCTTCCATGCAGAGATGCTTTACATACATTTTGACACAGCATGCTGCTGAGAGTAAAGAGTGTGACAACAGTAATCCAATGAGAGCATCACAGCAAGCCGCCGTGGCCGCCGCTTCCCACACTTCCGTATCGATCGCAGGGGCCGGCACAGTATGTGTAAACATTATGTATGACTCTGCCTTCATTTGCATTGGTCAATATGAGGCCGCATTCATCCATCTGCGTTACGCTCCAGAGATGAGTCTCCCCTGCCTGATGCGCCACCTCTGGATGTGACACCTCGCGCTACGGGCGACGGTAAGCAAACACTTACGCCGTCCCCCTCCCACTCCTCATTGTCGGTGGGCTCTGCCGCGCTCGACATGTGGAAATGTGAAAGCTCTCTTGTATTCACACGGCCCACCCTTGCTGTTCTTGTATGGACAGTAATGGCATTACAATGTGGGCAAGGGTTTCCCTGGTGGCTATCTCTGCCAGCCACTTAATTTACCATTTATAGATTTACTTTTGAAGTAATTTAATATCTCGAACACGTCCACCAGCGTGCCTTTATATCTTCGTAATATGTAGACATGGAGTTTTTTCATACACCCAGCATCACTCTAGCGTGCATACACACCTATGTGTGATTTGTGCCTCTACTGTGCCTCTGTGTGTGCATGTGGCCCAAGATGTGTGAATGTGTGTGTTTCGGCTTCCCCGGGGGATGAAGCAGTGGTATTCAGCAGCCCTTATTAAAATGCCAGTCTGGCCTAACAGAGTTAGGGAAGGCACAGGCGGCTGTCCTTGATTTTTCTCATCACCCTCCAACCCCAACACACACACACACACACACACTCACACATGCACGCTTCTCCCCCCTCGTGCTCACTTCGCAGTAGGCCGAGACCTGATGAACTCTGTTGTTTTCTCTGTCCGTCCCTCTCCCTCTCCATCTCCCTCTTGCTCTCTTTGTCATTGTCTCTCCTTCAGCATGAAACAAGAAGGTGAAAAGCTTGCAGGAGGGAATTAATGGCCCCACTTGGATGCATTATATATGTGATAGTCTACCGGGATTTCTACATACTTAATTCATGCCATGAATTTTAAATTGAATATCAGCTCAGCAGGGTGTTGTTATCTCTGAGCACTTACACTACTTTTCTCTCAAAAAAGTGGCTTCTTTTACATTCGCATCGATGTATTTAAAGTGTTACTTGCATTAAAATGTACTAGCAAGAGACACACAGCCAGTAGAAAATTGGATTATGGGAACATACAGTATTTACTGTACATTCATGTATGGGTGCTCTGAAACAATGACTGCTTTACTCGAAGCAAATCTGTTGAAATGAAATTGGGAATCTGATTAGTTTTTACATGCTTCCTCTGCAGTTTTAGTCATAGCTAAGCATGAGTAATGACTTTGCTTAAACGTGACCTTATTGCTGGCTGCAGTGATTCGAAACACAATTGTTTTAATCAAGTTATGGATATTTTGGCAGCATAATGGGCCTGACAGCGTGAAACAACTGAAATTTCATTTCTAGCCTTTAATTATTCTTAAACAGACAGTATTTGAGTTCTGTCACTAAGGGTCTCTCTCACATTTACACAATAACAAACAACGTGATTTGATGACATTGTGAAGCAGCGTGGGATCATGGGAATTGTTTTCTTGACTTTAACCAGTATAGCTGATGAAAATCTTTCTGTGTCATAACTTAGGCAAAATTCATATTCTTGGAAGAGGTAAGGTGAAAGTTTTATTTCCATTAACTTTCTTGTTCACCAACTAGCTAAAAATGGCTAGTAAGGAATGTAGTTACCTTGAATAAATTAGTAATTTCTCTGATTTAAACAATGTTAGAAACATTTGGGATAATGTAACACAACTCAACAAAATGTGTCTACTGATTTTAGAATTTTTAATACTGAAATATCACGTATTATAACTGTAATTTCAGTAAATGGTGCCCTAACTTGCTTTGGTTGCAGTGAAAGTTATGTTGTCAGCTAAAAATATAAAACTTCAACTGATTATACTAAAAGATATTTTAGATTTCATGAAAAATAGAACTTATCAGAGAGAGAGAAATCTCAAGACATACACACAGATGCCAGCATTTAATTAGAGTCAGAGCCAAAATAATGGGTAGTGCCAATTGGGATTAAACTCATTGTCCTGTACTGGCCTCAAAACCAAAAAGAATCACTTGTGATTAAAAGTTAAAGTCAGACATTGTGATATATTAAGAAATGAAATCAATTCTGCTTTGCAAATATCTTGATTCTTGCTTGGTATGAGACTGAAAAACAATCATGAAAGGACAAAGACACAGAAGCAATGGTCCATGGACAAGCACCACACAAGATCACTACTCCTTCACATCAGTGGAGTGTTATACGATAAATGAAACTGTAATCTTATCAAATCCTATTTACTGGTATGTTCGGTGTTTTAAAAATGATAAAATAGGCTTAAAGTTGAGGAACTGAAATGATTGTTCACCCAAGAGAACCGGTCATGGACATTCCACATCTAAGTGATCAGTCGGACGATATTATTGGAAACTAACTAACAAACTTTCATGGAATGTGCACAGCCCAGATTGATATGTAACCGCATACAGAGGATGGCATGAGTGACACCAGACAGAACTGTTATCAGTATTATAAACAGACTGTACAAGTTTTATACGGAAAAAAGGTTTTCACGGTCTGGTATTTCGTTTTCCCTGCGGACGCTGTGACTATTTGCTTGCAGTGCTGTCTCTTCGAGGAAGTCACGGTTACTGACCCATTGTTTGTTCTGCACATGCATCTTCAACTGCAGCCAAGATCATGATTTTTATCATCATGTCCACAAGTAAGTGCTGCGACTGAATTGTTCTTTGTCATCTAAGAAAAGTAATAAAACCGAGACGCTTGTATGATCTTGTACTCTTGATGTGCATGCAGCTATTACAGTGTAAACGGATCTGTATGTGGCCTGTTCATTATGTTTCAGCGATGATTAGCTATAAGCATGCGCAACATGAACAGAAGCACTACAGTGTGCTGTACAGTAAGTGAACATCCTTCAGCAAATGGGAAACCTCCAGCAGCTCTCTCGCACTCGTTCTGCATTCACTTCTGACACTCTATCTCTATTTGTCATTCACTTATACAGAGGAAGACAAGTACCTCTAAAGCACCACATCCTCTCACAGAGAGCTCACCTTCAGAGCCTAATGAACACGTTGAAATTCAATGAATTTTAATTTGCCGTTATATTAGGACAAGGGATAAAAGCGAGGAATTTATTAGGAGGGAAATTGAAAAGAAAGGGCCACACTTCTTGATTTCCTGCACATTCTCCATGAGAAGAATGAGAAACAGAGGGAAAAAAAAACAATTAGCTTTGAAACCATAATCTCCATCTTAATGGATGGAGAGGTGCTTAAAGGGGAGTCTTAGCTTATCTTCCTTACTCAGTTCTTCTCATGCCCTCTAATAAGTCTCAGTTTGCCACGGAGTATGGTGCAAGCAAAACAAAGGGGGGAAAAGGAGTGAAACAATTGAAAAGTAGACAACAAGGTGTTGACGCTTCATTTTCTCCCCTGCAGGTTTCTCCTCTTGAAAAGATGTTTTCAGAGGAAAAAAGATAAGGTCATGAAATAAATTTACAAAAGGCAGGATTTGACAGGAAACCGTTTCCCTCCTTTCTTATATTTCCCATACAAAATATGTCTTTAATTTGTGCTGTTTGAGTTCTGAGTTTGTGACTTTTTTCTGTATCTGTTTTATGTATTCTTTTGCAAGCGAGATCTCCAATTCTGTCTGGTCTAATACTACTAGTTCCTAGGAAACATGAAGAAAATAATTTTTTGTGTGTGTGTACAAAGATGCTGTTTCCAAACAGACATGAAGTGCACATGCAAAAATACACAAAATATGTGTGTATATATACGCACACATATCCCACCCTTGCCGTTTCATACACACACTTTTAAGCGCAGAGGTGCCCGAATGTGCGCTTGTGCAATGCAGCGTAGTTATAATTAACAACTGGCCTAGTAATTCTTCCCTGTAAGTCTGCCCACCAGGCACACTACTCCTCCAACATAGAGGGAATCAAACCATGCACTGACCCTGGCTGGCGATGAGACATTTTTAGAAACCACCCCGCTTTACCTCTACGCGGTAGCACTTCTCAGCAGTATCGCTGGCAGTGTGGCACAAGTGATTTTTACACTGCAGAGGATATCAAGCCACATCCGTGCAGAGGCCGGGCTGCAGGTAGTAGTCTGTCGGCCGCTATAAAGCATGGCTTTGTCATTGGGGGTGTCAGCATGAATTGTCACCAGTGAGCCACATCCATCATGTGGAACTATCAGCCAGAGCCAGTGTCTCATCTCCCTCTGTAGCCTACTGCTGTGCTGCCTTACTGCTTTTTCTGAGGATGAAGAGGGGACTAAAGTACAGGTAAAATGTGCACATCTTGGGCATTTGTTCTCATACTTACATTTTTATACATATTACTGTAAAAGTCACCCACATGACAAAGTGTAATGCGAAAAGGGTCACCTGCAGTGAGGCTCACAGGGAAATTTCACCCATCTCTGCAGCTCTAAGGAGCTTTTTAGCACTGATAAACAGCTGAGTGCTAACTTCCTAGCACAAACCAGAAGACAGATTTAGCTAGTGAATAAAGTGGAACATAGCAGCCAAGACCTGGATACTGAGAAAAAAAATGAGCTAAAAGGAGAGTGAAGATTGGATTTACATTCATCAGGTGGATAGAAATTTAACTCTAGATGAATGCTTATATTACCTTGGGTCTGCTGGATGTGCAAATTGGCAACTGTTTGATACCATGGCCCTCAGTTCTGCCTTTGATACAGGTGACCATGCTATTCTCCTGAACTGTCTTGAGCACCAGGTTGCTATCCAGGGTAGCACCCTCCAGGATAAATCTTCTGCTGTCAAAACTGATAACCTCTTCTCCTCATCTGTTTCCATCATCTGTGGAGTGCCTCAAGGCTCCATTTTAGGGCCCATATATATATTATATATATTACATGCAATTGCCTTATACATGCTCCCATTAGGTTCCAAATTCCAAAAATACATCATCTCCTAACATTATATGTAGATGACACACCTCTAAAGCTCCCATTATAACCTGGTGATAACCATAGTAACACAGTTAGGACCCTTCTCTACTGCCTTCAGGATGTGAAATACTAATGACAAAAAATTGTCTTCAATTAAAGACCAAAGTAGTCTGTCCCTTTACTTATTTTTGCATGGGTTGGTATTTTTATGTTATCTTTACTGCTATTTTGCTGTTATACAAGTTTCATCATGATACAATATTATATAGATTCTTCAGACAACAATGCAATATTTGCTGGTATTACAAATTCTGCCATTATATGATTCAAATTCAATTTAATTCAGGTACCTGCAATCAATATCTGACAATATTATGTGACATTCGTGTCATAGACAGGCCATGGAAATTTCAAAATATAAGCATATCTTAAATATAACAATATAGATTTGTATCAATCATATTGGACATTGAATTGATATACCGATCCAGTTTTGTGCACCCCTTGCTTTTTTTTTTTTAAATGTGCTTTATAAATAAACTTGATTTGATTTGGTTTAAACATGCTGGCCTTACCAGCTTTATATGGAGATCATATGCCAGGGTTATGGGTTTGTAAGTTTGTTGTTAAGCTCATCTGTCCCTAGAGGCCAGAAAATCAATTACTGCAGCTTTAAGTATAGTTTCAAAGGAATAGTACAGACAGTATATTGTAGTAGTCTAATCTAACATGCATCCTATAGCATCTGCAAAAATAGAATTGTGAAAGAGAAGGAGCAAAATTCTAACATATTATGAAACACTGCCTCCCAGTTGAACGCCTAGCCTTTTCCTACACCTTATGGCAAAGGGTCATTTTTTAAAATATATTTTTCACATAGTGCAGCAGCATATTGTCAAAGTTGAAATGACTGGAATAGCTAAAAGCACAGATACTCTGGGACTCCAGCAGGTGCACTTATTTTGCTGCAAGAGCAATAAATTAAAACATGAGTGGAACGTGTACCCACAGCTACACCTGCACAGTTTCTTTACACTGTTCATATTTTGTCTTTTAAAAAAAGTGAATGGGTTATTCCTATTAACATTGTTTCTACTTTAAAAAAGAAAAAGAAAAAAGAAAAAACTCAGTGCATAAGGTTTTATTTTCTGCACTTGTTGGAAACTAGCAGTAATATCTGTATTTACAACAGTAGCAAGCACCTTAAAAATAGCTCCCTGCGTGTGTGTAGGCTGTTTTATAATATTCTCGAGGCTGTCATTTTATTGCAACAGATACTGTATGTTGTCACTTAGTTCTATGCTATGCACACCAGGGGATTGCAGTAGCAAGAGGAAAAAAAGACAAATGAAGTCTTTAATCTCTCGGCATAGCGACTCCACCAATGCATCAAATTGAACTATTAAAGGCTTCTGTGGCAGAATAAACAAAGAGTCAAAAAACACAATGCGTCAAGAGCTCTTAGACAAGTTAATCCTCAGTCTGCTGATAATTTTAAAATGTCAAAAAGATGGGAAAAGAAGAGGCTGACAAAGAAATCTTGATTGCAATAATGTGGTAAATAAAGATTCACTGGAAGGTCTAATTAGGAAAAAAAAAATCTAAGTATAAATCACATCAAGCTATTTTATCACATGTGTATTCAAGGCTGACATGTCATATACTACTGAAGAAATGAACTGAAAATAACTGATAACTATTTATAATAAGCAATGGAGAAATTAATCATAATACTCCGAACAATGAATGGCCCCTCGTGCCTCTAAAAACAATTATTTCTCCAAGCTGTCTTTTTTTTTTTTTTTTCCAGCAGTGAAAATCCTGCTCTGTTTCTGTGGCAACTCGATTTCAAAGCATCAGCGCTGAATGCCAGACATCACTGGGTAAATGAAGGTTATGTAAGTCTGATTCCCGGAAATGATTGCAAATTGAAGACTGGTGGTGGGCAGAACACGGAGAGAAAATGTAAAGCAAAACAGAAAAAATGTTTAAACAGTCACGGGGACACAGGAGAAAAACAGCGTGGACCTGTGACACACATAAGGAGAAACACGGTGTTCTAACTAACTTTGCTCCCACATTTGATTTATCTCAGTGGGGGTTGAGCCTCGATGACATCAAACTCCACCTATATCTCATCCTCCTCCTCCTTCCTTCCCTCCCCGTCCCTCCTGTGGTAGGAGAGAG
>JAJHUR010073438.1:0-17552 GCA_027495735.1 Lutjanus campechanus
CTTTTTGCATTTTGAGAATAAGTCAAAATGTCGATACAGCTGAAATACTGTGCACACTGTACCTGCATATTCAAATATTTACTGTCCTGCTTTCCGTAGAATCCTGCTGTGCAATACAATACACTCCTTCTCATCTAAATGACCTTTAATCTACACAGTCTTGTGCATCGGAATCAGTCATCCAACAGATCAGAACATCATGCAAATCAAATTGATGTTTGATGTAATGCAGGACCTGGGCCTGTTTTTCTCCTGCTGAAGCCTGTCCTGCCTCAACAACTCAGGTTGTATGGAGGTTCTCATTGTGTTCAGGTTTAACCTTCACTCCTCTCCTTATCCAAGGAACCTAATGAAGCCACAACTGTCAGAACAGTTAAAATGCTAAACAGGGCCAAACAGGTGATCAAGCAACAGGGCAAAACGGATCCCGAGGGACAGAGGAGTGGGGAGGGAGGAGGAGGAGGAGCAGGTGATCGTCACACTAAGTTGACACCAGCTTCAGTTGTTGCTGGCTTGCATCAGTGCAGCGTGGCATGCAGAGAGGCAGCAGCAGCAGCTCCCGGGGCCATATGATCTGATCCAGCTCTGCAACATCCAACAGCAGCGAGGACCTGGACTCAGGGATGATCCTGCAACAGGTCAGACTCACCTTTAGACAAATAATGCTGCTTTTTCTTCCTTTGGTTTATTTTGCTTCACTTATAACAGGCTATAAAGGAGGTTCATGTTGCAAAACAGGAAAACAATATGACACTTCCATGTGCTTGCTGTAACAGTTGGACCTTTAATATGTGTAGATGTTTGACAAGATTAAAAATAGGGATCACTGGAATATTTAGGACAACTTTGCTTCAAAATGAAATCCATATGCAGAGATGAAAATGTTTCCTACACAACATACTTTGAAGATTGTTGGCTGCTTTTCAGTCTGCTCCTACATTCTTCTAACAAAGTACATATCACATGTAACAGAGGAATACAGCAGCTGAACTGTAGAAAGAAATGAGGGGCACACTTTATTTTACAGAATACTAATGAGGTGTAACAAGCCGGGCTTTGTATTAAATTAGACAAAAACTTGAGATGTGTTCTTTATTAGACAGTATTAGAACCTCATTAGATTTTATTAGAGAGTAATTAGGGTCACATTACAACAGAACTGTACTGTAAACTAAAGTGCGTTATTTCCAACTGTTAGACACACATCTCTATTACCATTCCAGAGTAAACGGAGATGCGATAGAGTAAAAAAAACAAAAAAAACAAAAAACAAACAAACAACAACAACAAAACACACACACATTTTTTCACCCATATAACCAAGATTCCCTGGAAAATTATGCAACTGAATGTCAGTGACTGTAAATTTGATGAAAATACACAAAATACACCATTTAGGACACTATTTAGAGAGATAAACTCAGGTTGTTTAGTGTGCGTTTCACTTCAAAACACTATGTATTTAAATAGACAAAGATACTTTTAAACTGAATAAATATCGGATGAGGTACGCAACAAGCACAATATGAAATTGAACAGGAAGTCAAGGAGGCTTTAAATAGAAACATCCACTCATTTCGGGTGCACTTTATTTCACAGCACACTAATAAGATGCAACAAGCTGTACTGTAATATGTTCTTTATTAGACAGTATTAGATACTTATTAGACCTTATTAGAGGGTAATTAGGGACACATTACAACAGAACTGTACTGTAAACTAAAGTGTGTTATTTCTCACTGTTAGACCCTTGTTAGACTTTCTGAGAGGGTCATTTGAGAAGAACTGGATTGTGAACTAATGTGAAATCACATATTTGCTTACTTCCCCATTTGAAAACAACATGAGAGCCAGATCCACCAAGTTAAGGTCAAGTCTCAAGTCACAGATATACAATGTGTCCCTAATGACCCTCTAATAAAGTCTAGTAAGGGTCTAACAGTGGGGAATATTACACTTTAGTTTACAGTACAGTTCTGTTATAATGTGTCCATCATTACCCTTTAATAAAGTCTAACAAGGGTCTACTGCTGTCTAATAAAGAACACATTCAGATTTTCTGTCTAATTTAATACAAAGTACAGCTTGTTACATGTCCTTAGTGTAAAATAAAGTAGTAAAATAAAGACAAAACGAGTGAATTTTCCAATTCAAAACCTCCTCGACTTTCTGATTGATTTTATGTTGTGTTTTTTTGTATACTTTATCTGGGGTTTATTCAATTTAAAACTTTCTTACTTTCGTCTATTTAATATTTCAATGTTTTGGGAAGATTGATGTTATCTGTAACATGGCTATCTGGAAAAAAAAAAGTGTTTTGATGCAAAACTTGAAGACTCAAAAAACAGTACGCACATCCAAAAACGATAAATACTGGGTACTGGACAGAAGAAGAAATACAGAAATACAAAAATAGGTCCGCACACCAGGAACTGCTCCGTTTGGAAATTTAATAACATGTGTGGTGATACTATTATGTTTCCAAAAGGAGCAGTTTCTGGTGTGCGGACCTATTTTTGTATTGATGCAAAACTTGCAATAAACAGCCAACAATGACATGGCCAAAACATGGAGAACGCCTGAGTTTATTTATATAAATAGTATCATAAAAGTTGTATTTTTGTGTATTTTCATCAAATCTCCAGTTACAGTTGTAGTCAAGAAGAAGGAGAAGACATTTACTCGGGAATAGTGACATGGATCCACTGGTGGATTCATATAAATCTGTACCTTTACAAAGAGAACAGACATATGCATATAAGCCTTAAAATACAAATGAACTATTTGTTTTAACTTTAAAAAGCTGATGTCTGGGCTGCCTTAAAATTTCAATAGATCTGAAAAGACAAGTTGAAATAATTTTGTAATGATTCCAAAGAAATAAACTTTCCTAGTCAAATAAACTACTAAATACTAAATAGTTCAAAAACATTTAGTTCAAAAATGACATTCAGTCAACTCGTCATTCCAGATCAAACAACTTAGAAGAACTCATGTTTGTCAGCAAGTGTTTTGACAATAAATACAAAAAAAGTTGAATTAACTTGAATAAATACAATTTTTTTACATTAAAATAAAGTAAATGGGAAAATATTTGTTGATTAAAAAAAAATCCTGTATGATTTTTGTATAGTGTATGTTGAGGAAACATTGAACATGATTAATTTTTAGTATGTTAATTTCTTGCATTTTATAGGGCTTGGGTGATCAGGTCAAGTGTTTGTATTTTATTATTATAATAGATTTACGGTGGTGTATGTATTGTGTTAGCCTCATTTATTAACTAAGTCTGAGATAGTGACCCATTGGAGGCTTAACCAACTAGCAGAAAAATATTTTGGTAAAATAATATTGTTTACAACTCAAATTCTGTACACAAGAATAAATTTTGTTAATGAATAAATAAGTGTTTTGAGCACGAGTTGGATGGGCACAGTTAGCTGAGGTCATTCACGAGTGAAAGGAATGCTGAGACCATGACATGACAGGGATTTGGGGAGATTAGTTGGCTTAGCGAGGTCGACACAGACACAGAACAAAAAGTGCAGGACAGCACAGACAGAATGCAGTGAAAACAGAGCAGAGCAGCAAAAGAGCATCCAGATCAGCTTTGCGTGTCGCCTGTTATAATGCTACATGGACCAGACGTCTAATGCAGCTACACCCAGAGAACAAGTTCCTCTGTCCCTGCCTGAGTTCCTCTATCACTGCCTGAGCACTTCTCTAATTCCTAAATGTTTTTTTTCTAACAGTATGAGGATATATGTTGATCAGCGTAGAACTATCTGAGCATCATATCAACAGCTATAATGAGCCTTTATATAAGGAATCATAACAGCAGGAAAAGGTCCTGTTAGAGCTTACACAGTTTATATGTTTAAATGTTTATATCGTTTATATGAATACATGGCAATCAAACAAGACCTTAGGAAACTTATGTTATATGTAACTTTTAGAATTTGTGAAATTTTAAGCACCATATGACAGTAAATCCACTTGTAATATCCTTAGTATATATGTGTAATATGGGTGACCACTAATGAAACGAAAAGCTTGTAAGTAGAGGAAGACAGATATGTCATTAGGCCTATATTATCAGCCCAGTATTTGCCTATTACAGCTATATAAGTCAGATTCAGATTCAGCTTTATTTGTGTTCCTGTAGGGCAATTAGTGTTGCAGCAAGTTAAAAAGACATAAAAAATGTACGAGACATATAAAAGTATAAGAGGGAGGGATAATAAAGTGTGCTGAAACAATCAGCAGTGACTCAAATAGCCCATACAAGGTAGGGAAAGTGCAAACAGTGCGTATTATCAATTTCTGCCAACATCAATAACACCACATGAAGACAAAAAAAAAACAAAAAACAAAACAAAAACAACAGCCTGTCTATATCAGTATCTGCATATTTTGTGCAGTCGTCGTTTTTTTTATTTGTGACTTTTATAGGCATCATTTTATGAATATTTTATGCATATTTGATCATTATTCTTACCTGTATTGCACCATATTAACCCAACACTTTTAATTTTGCTCTTATTTTTCAACTTTTTTCAACACAAAAGGTTTATTTCTCTCAAATTTTGTTCACAAATGTGTGAAAATCTGTGTATTTTTTGAGAATATTGTGAATATATTGATAACTCACAAGATATGTAAGATGAAACATACAAATAAAAAAACATAAAACAAAACAAAGACATATATGTAATGGCATATATATTAAATATATGTAAAGCATATGCCTTTATAAGGCACTATTGTACTACCATGTACAACTATTGAAGTAATGTTACTTCATAATGTGCAATATTTCATGCAGGTGAATTTTAAATTTCAACGTGCAGTATTCAATACTTCAGTCAGGTGTATTATCATTCAGTTTGCAATATCAATATTTCATTCAGGTGAATTTTGATTTCACTGTGTAAGAATTAGGTGTATTATTATCATTCTATGTGCAATGTGAATATTCCCTCTGTGCAATAGTATAAATTCACCTGCTGAGTCTGCTTATATTGTATATATTGTTCTTATTTTTATATTTTCCCTGTTTATATTGTTCCTATTTTTATGTTTTATATTTCCTCTTGCTTATAGTTTTATATTTTATATTATGTGTTGCTGCTGTAACACTGTAAATTTCCCCATTGTGGGACTAACAAAGGAATATAAAGTAATATCTTATAACTGAGATGTGTTAAAATATTTAATTAAAAACTACAGACATGTAGCTCCTCAGTAGCTCACCTGGTAGAACATGCACCGTGTATCAAGTCCTTACTGCAGAGACACAAGTTTGATTGCAGCACTTTGCCCATGCTCTCCCCTCTGCCTTAGAAAGAGAACGCAAAAAAAACAAAAAAAACAAGGGTGTATGTGCCCCTAAAATCTAACAACATACTTACAAAATCAAAAATCTGAGTTTTGAGGTTATCTTATATATATTATTAATAATTAGTTTTGCTGATGAAATTACCATCATGCCCAAATGTCTTTGGCTGAATTTGTAAACTCCACATATGAAAGCGCAGTAACTTTTTTAAACATGCTGCTCCCTGTTCTGTTCTTTTATTTAGATGGCAGAAGAGTGAGACAACAACGAATGGCTTCCACAGAGAGTGGCCTCCGTAAGTCTCTTTTTACATATTGTGGTATGAATGTGATATAGTTTTCAATACGTAGAAATGTTCTGCTGGTTCACTAAACTGATACAGAAAAGCTAATTGGTTTGAAACTTTGTCTCTGAGTCGATGTAGATTTATGTTAGTGTCAACAATATCAGAGTGAAACTGGCCAGTTTATTGAAATTTTAAATCAAGACACCAACGTATACAACTACAAATTGAGATATGGGCTCAAATTATGATTCACAGCATAAATGAACTTTACTAATTATAGTATTTCACAAATCTAAGACCCAAAAAGCTGCCTGGGTAAAGTCAACATCTTATTTCATACCACCCACATATGAGCATAAGCATCTGAAAAAATTTAAATTAAATGTAAAAAATCCTATTTTCATTCTTATGTCTGAAATGGTATAATTACTGCTAATTGGAAATCACAAAGCAAATGGAAAAATCCACTGACAAATAATTTTAAGCGAACTCCAACGCCCAGCACTGCCAAAATGCTTAGTAAAAAACACACGTGAAAAGTATATATAAGATATTAAACAGTATATTTTTCATCTATTATAACTCTGTCCTTCTCTTTTCAGGCATCCGGGGGGATGACAACCTCCAGTCCATGCTGGTGGGGACAGTAATGAGGAAGATCAAATCTCGTACCTGGAAGAAACAGCGCTATTTCAAACTGCAGGATGACTGCATGACCATCTGGTACAAGTCCAAGAAGGCTGGCAATGCCCACTCCACATGTAAGGACACAATTCACTGATGTGATGGACCACTGAGCCCAACATAACACTTATGATAACAAGGCATCACCATTAAGGTAGAAAACAGTGGTGGATAAATTCAACAGAGCTCAGTTTATTATTAATTTCATTATTAAGAAGAATCAAACTGATTAATGAGTTACTTTCATTGATTACTCTAGAGAAAACCTGGTGTTTGGGGTTAGGGGGTTTTTGTTCCTGTGGCAAAGATTTACCATCCTGTGTCCGTCTTTGTGCCCAGTTTCAGTGAGTGATGTGGAGGCAATACGAGAGGGCCACCAGTCCGAGGTGCTGCTCAGCATCGCAGATGAGTTCCCAGCTGACCGATGCTTCACACTGGTCTTTCGTGGTCGCAGGGGCAACCTGGACTTGGTGGCCGAGTCAGCTGAAGAAGCACAGTCTTGGATAAGAGGCATGAGGAAGCTGATTGAGAACCTAGAGAACATGGGGGAGCGAGAAAAACTAGACCAGTATCTTTCACTCAGTGTTTTTTTTAGTCATCATCAGTACCCAAGTGAACTCTACTCAAGGCATTTCCACTGATTGTTTTCCTACTCTTTGGTTGGAGTTGTGCTCATTAGCAAAATGATACACCACACAAAGAGATCAAGCCAATCAAGTAGTCGATAATGGCCATCTGCTCATAAAGAGGTCACCAAAAACAATAGGATTCATCCTCTGGGGTTCGTGAATATCCACAGCAAATTTCATAGAAATCTGTTGCTGACTCAGTGGAAATCCACCCACTTTTTAATATCTTGTGCCATAACGGACAGTCGTGACCCAAAGATTTTATTCAGCTGTCTAGAATGAAGAATTCATTCAATGTGGACCATAAATATTCACAGCAAATTCCAAGGAAATCAATCTGTTAGTTCTTAAGATACCTTACAAAGGACAAAAAAGGTTGGTCAAGGGTAGACTTTGACTTCTCCATGGAACTAGAGAAGACAAACTCACCCAGCCAATGGTAATCACTCTTAGCCCATAATGATCCATAATGCATTTCAAAGCAGTCCAGTCAGAAGTAGTCAAATATCTTGTACTTGAGCAAGCATTGGACTGACATTCAAGCAACTCCGAATAAAATCTGTATTTCATAGAAATCCATACCACATTTAGTGGAAAACCTTGTAGTTAGTTAAATTCATAGTCTAACCCAAGGGTTTTATTCAGTTGTCCAGAATAATGAATTCAGTCTATGGGGACAATAAGGGCTTACAGCAAATTCCATGGAAAATCATCCACTAATCATTAAGATATCTTACCAAGGACAAAAGCATTCGTCAAGGGTAAACTTTGACTTGTCCATGGTACTAGAGAATGCAAATTCACCAAGCCATAATGGATCACTCAGCCTATGAAGATCCAGTACCAAATGTCAAGTAATCAAATAAGCAATCAAATATCTTGATCTTAACCAAGCACTTGACTGACTAATTACTCAATTAAATCAGTAAATTTGTATATCAGAGAAATTTGTGGCACATTCAGCGGAAATCCAGACAGTTTTCAATATCTTGTCCAACCATTGGACTGATGGCACCTTCTTACCAAATGGTCCTTATACACACTGAAATTGAACAGTTTGAGACGTGAATAAATATCTAGTACTTACCGTCAAGTATATTGTGCTGTGTACCTCATCAGTCAGCTTGTCAGTCTTCATTAAGTATCCCTTTCAAAGCCTTCAGAAACACAGTCGAGTGTTTCATCCACTATTGAATGTGACACTTTCCTTAAATGGCCTATCCAGATGGATCGGTGACTGGTTCAAGAAGGCAGACAAGAACAACGATGGCAGGATGAACTTCAAGGAAGTGCGAGATTTACTGAAGATGATGAATGTGGACATGAACGAGCACCACGCTCATCGCCTCTTCACAGTGAGAGCCTTTGAGCTAAATACATAAACTATGGTCCTTCCTGTGATTCAAGCATACAGCAGAGAGTGTTTCATTTTAAGATCATTTTCCTGAGACCAGCTTGTCATTGCTGTAGGACCTCTTGGGTTTTGATACAGTGTCCATAGAACCACGTGTTACCTTCTCTTCTCTCAGATGGCTGATAAGTCCCAGTCTGGTACATTAGAGGACGACGAGTTTGTGCTCTTCTACAAGATGTTGACCCAGCGGGAGGATGTACTGAAGGTTTTCCAGGAGTACTCAGTTGATGGACAGAAGTTATCCCAGAGCGACTTGGAGGACTTCCTGAGGGAGGAGCAGCTGGAGAGGGGTGACATCCAGCAGCATGCCAAGCAGCTCATTGAGCGCTATGAGCCCTCTGACACAGGTAAGTGGACAGTAAAGAATATACTTTATCCTGTATGATTCTATGAGACCATTGGAAAATTAAGATTATTGTGACGTCCTACATATTGTGCCTTAGTACTGGATAATGTATTATTAAAAGCTGGATTCCAGCACTATGTGAGAATGTTCTGACACTATCCTGCTGTATTTCCAGCCAAGCTGCTGAATGCCATGACATTTGATGGCTTCTTGATGTACCTTGGCTCAGCTGAGGGCTCCATCTTCAACCCACAGCGGCGAGGCGTCTTCCAGGACATGAGCCAGCCTCTGTGCCATTACTTTATCTCCTCCTCCCACAACACCTACCTGATGGAGGACCAGCTCAGAGGACAGAGCAGTGTGGAAGGATACATCAGGTAACGCTGCTGGGCTCATTTTCTAGGCTTAATTTATTTTGACCATGTGGTTCTGCTGGAAATGTCTCTGTGATTAATCAATTTACACATCTTTGTGTGCAATTTGTGCTGGAAGATTTTTCAAATTCATGTATTAAAATTTGTCAATTTTCAATTGTCCACAAAAGCACTGCACAATTTATTTTGCCTCCTTGAGTGAATCAGTGTAACAGGGAACTGGTAAAGTTGCTGAAGAACAGAAATGATGTGCTGTATGGAGGGGGTTCTGGTACGGACAGTTGAATTCTGTAGCAGCTGAAGTTTATGAAGGCATTTTTGTGGGAGTCCAGAGAGGATAGAATTGTGATAGTTAAAAAAGGATGTAATAGGTGTGAATGAGAACAATGGAAGAAGACGGTTAATATTGCATAGATGAAAGCATGCAGACTGAGTAATGTTGTTGCTTGCCAATTGGGGCCAATGGAACGCAACTCCAGACCCTGCTTAAATAAAAATGACCAAGTGCTGCGTGGCTGATTTGGCCAGTTTGAGTGGGCTGTTGACCCAGTGCGGTTGTGTATAGTATCTGTCAGTTTCTCTCTCTCAGCCAATAACAGTTTTGTGTCATAGATTGAAAGCAGCATTGAAATGATCTTGAAGCAAACTGGCAATAGAAAGGCTGTTCAAAATCATCTTTTTCCCTCAAGACTTATCTATTGGTCTCTCATTTTGATAACGTGTAAATTAAAGCCTTTTAACAATGTGATAACTGCATTAGAGACCAGTAACAATGATAATACGTAGGGTGATGCTGTACTATTTGTTCAGCAGGCTACAAAGTGCTATCGTGGGGGCCTCCTCTGTAACTTGTTATACAAACTGTCGATGGGGTATATGGTATTTAGAGATGCACCGATTTCAATTTTCTTGGCTGATTCCGATTCTGATTTTTTAAGGGTCTGACCTGGCAATTCTGATTTTCAGTCTTCAAACATTTTTGCAACTTTTCTTGTAAAAATTAAACTGGATGTTCATAATAAAACACTGACTATTAAATATTCATTAAATACTATTTTACATGTTCTCCAAAGTCTACTGGGTTACAGCCAGGCCCTACTATAGATTTATATTAAGATAATAGGTGTGTTTGAGATGGGCCAGGCCTGCGAAGAATCGATCACCGGTGATCGCCGCACAATGCATGCCAGTTAGATTTGTGTCCCACTCAATCCCGAGTTGCTCTGACGTCATGCACACATGAGCAACGATAATCTCACGAGATCAAGCGGCTGCAGTTTTTAGAACCAGGTACTGCAGTTGCTCTCCACCGACTGCAAACGCCTGGCTGTCACCTGATCAATGAGCTGACAGGCTCCGATTGGCTCTTACTTTTGACAACAAACACGACGTGTTGTATAAAATACAAATTTTCTGTGTAATTGTAATATTTAACGTTGGATATATTAGTCTGATGTTGTGCAATGAAGTTTTAATCTGTCAACAAGCAGATATCTTGTGCTCATTAATAATAATAAAGTTTATTTTATGTGTGACTTATCAAAAGAATAGTTTCAAAGTGCTTTAAAAGGCAGATAAAAGATCAGATGTACCATATAACAGAAGGGGGATCTCTATTTCATCTTCAGTCAACGATCAAGAACTCACTTTATTTCTTCAGCTATGAACGTGGTCTGCAAACTACAGGTAACATACAGGTGATCTAACAGGATGTTAGTGTCTCTTCCTGCATGTTCTCTGAAGTCTGCTGGAAACTGTCTGACTTGACTGCAGCTTTCTATCTCCACCTCGTGCTGCGGCCGCCTGATCTTGTCTACTCTCCATGTGAGGCGCAGTTAATCTCAAACGCACCTAATGGTGGGCACGGAATCGCATATGTGATGCTGACTGGTCACCGGTCAGGGTTAGTCACGCTGAAAACCGGCTGGTTCCGGCCTCTGGTCGGTCGATTGGTGCATCCCTACTTGACTTGGTAGAAAATCAGTCAGAACTTTTTGTTGCTTTCATCCCTGTGATCCTATCCAAATCCACTTCCAAAACATTTCACAGATTTAAGGGTTTCCCTTAGCGGAAATCCCTTAATGTGTTCTCTACTATGCTTCATTGAGCCTCACAGGGTAAAGAGATTTACTGTGACGTTGCTCTGAATTAATCTTCCCTCATTCATTGGTTTTACAAAATTCATTAATAAAATAAAGTGGGATTCCTGATGTCACATTCTTCTTAAGTGATTAACTGTATTTAATCAAATTTATTAATGCAAACATCAGTCTGATAATGCATTGATAAAAGAACTTAACATATGGGCAGTATATGTTTAACCCTCCTGTGACCCTGAATAAAAAAACAATGATGAAAGAATGAAAGACTGACTTTGTCTTTGCTGTTCAGGGCTCTGAGTCGTGGCTGCCGGTGTGTGGAAGTGGACTGCTGGGATGGTGCGAACGGAGAACCCATCGTCTATCACGGCCACACTTTCACCTCCAAGATACTCTTCAAGGATGTGGTCAATGCAGTGGGCAACTATGCCTTCAAGGTAACATCACCTGTCTGGTTCTTTCACTTTGTTAATTACTGCCAGTATAGAAGTGAATGTGAACGTTATGTTCCAAAAATAATAAAGCACCTTATACATAGTCTGGAGCTTATTATTAGTTATTATTTTTGTCCATAGCTTAAAACTATGAACACTTGAACACATGTTAATGGCCAACCACGGATTGGTTAGGTCATGTCTGTTTTTAATTGATCCTTGCCAGAGCAAAACATCTAGTCGTAAGCTTTGTGCAATACACAGAGTTTCTTTAGTTGTTTCTTGAGCATGGTGAGTTTTGGCAGAGTTGTAGACTTGAATCATATGACTTGGCCTCAAGTCAGAGTCACAATTTTCCAGAGATAACCATGAAGAACCAATATTGGTTACCAATGTGTGAAAATAATACCAAAGGTTATTTCATGCCTACAAAAACTATGCAGTGGTCCAAAGAAAAAAAAAGAAAAAAGAATTGTGATATGACGTTCACCATTTGTAGATGCACAAAGAACAGTTGAAGGCTCTGTTGTTAAAATGGCATTACCTTTGGTGAAGAGCGCATTATGACTTGTCTAGGACTCAAAATGCAAAGTTTAGGACTTTGGTCTTGACTTGGGACATAAGTGTAAAGACTTGAAACATACTTGTGATTTGCAAAACAATGACTTGGTCCCACCTCTGGTTTCTGATGCACCTGCCCTTCAAGTTCATTAAGTGTTTGGCCAAGTTATTATTATTATATTATTACATTATTTGTTATACTGAACAGTAATATTTGGAACAACACTATATTTTTTAAATTGCACACTTGCAGCTCAGTTGGAAAGATGATCACATTGGTCTGAATGTGTTTTTTCAAGTAGACAATCATGTTTTGTAATCCCCTCATGCTGCCATTGCAATTGTTTTTGCTTTCATTGTCCTGTAAAGCTGTATCAACAAATCGCTCAGCATCTCATTGTAAATTTATAAGAGGGAGTACAACTGTGCAATGATATCCAAGACATAATCTGAAAGCCCTATAAAGTGAGCAAGCCAGGGATCTGCCACATAGCGCCAGCCTCATGCCAAAGTGAACAGCTGCCAGGTTCACGTGCATGTCAGAGCCTCTGTGTCTGAGCATCTGTCTGCGACTGAATATTGTGCCCTTATGACCCCTTGTCCATCCATCTGCTGGTCTCTCAGCCAGCCAAGCACAACCCACAGGTATATGGCAACAGGCGTATTAGCTTTCCTCTATGACAATGCTCTCCAGTGTTGAATTACCAACTCAGTCCCTCCCTTGCTCCGCTTCCTCCTCTCCCCCATCCAGGTATCGGAATATCCAGTCATCCTGTCCATTGAGAACCACTGCAGTGTTGAGCAACAGAGAGTCATGGCCCAACACCTCAACCACATCCTCGGTGACAAGCTGCTGAAAAGCACACTGGATGGCAAGGCCCCCATCGGGCTGCCATCTCCTGAGGTGAGCAGTGCAGTTGTCCTAACCCCACCTGTTCTCTATGGTTAGGTTTAACAGATTCCAACAACCCAAATCTGGTTATGTTGGACAATGCTGAGAGGTTGTCTAAAATTTTGAAATAATGTCCAACTAACTTAAAAGGAACAGCTCTATTCTGCCCCTTAGCTTATGACATCTCTGTGCTTTCCGCTGGCTGCATCCAGTTATAAGTGGTTTCCCAGCCTTTGTTGTAGCTGCATTTTCATTTATTTGTGGTAGGCTGCATCACATTAATCTGCATAGTTTGTGACTTTGCCGTGCAATTTTCCCATGGGCGTAGCGTAGGCAACAAAGATGGTGACAGTTTAACCTGCACTTGCCCTACATGGACCATGATGAGCCTTCCCTGTTTTCTTCACACCCATAAATGAAAAGTGTATAAAAGTCAGATTTTTAGAAAAGTGTCAGTCCTGCACTGGCTTGCATTTAGAAAATTAGAGCCAATCAAAATGTGGGACATCATCTCAGTATGTGGGACGCAGGAAAAGGGATAAAAACGCAGTGCCACATAAAATGGGACTCCTGGTCACTCATATGTGGCACTCACTAGCTTAACAGTAAAAAGGTTTGTAAGGCTCTATACTTTCTCTCTGTGGATCTAAATCTACATAAATCCTTTATAAAACTGTTTAGACAGACGACTGAATAAAAAAAAGGCAGCCTGCTCATTATTTCAAGGACACTGGCACAGCAGGGGTGCCATGTGACAAAAAGATGTGATGTCAACAACACAAGAGGCAATGTGGAGGTGCATTGTAACATGCACATTTTTCATGCAAGCACATTATCACAAGTTGATGTGTGTAACTGTTTCAGGACAAGCCATTTGAAGCATTCAGAATATTGTACCTTGAGACTCCTTCTTCTGTCTCTATGATGCATCCTGTGTGTTCTGTCACATGGCTGCTGTGTGTTGCAGTTTAGGTCTTGGAAGAACCTACACACCCATGGTACATCTACACATGCGCACTTTGCTGTGTGAGCCAGGACAGACAATCGTCCATTTGTTTTCCTCGCTCTGTTGCTGTTTTTTGCATTGCTAATGCAAGACTAACTGGGAAAAAACTGTCTGTGTACAGAGCATTTTAAAGGCCAATTAATTTATGTGCTGTGTAATTTGAACTCATAATTTTTGAGCTATAAATCAGATTTTGTGTTTAACAAAATGTTAGCTTACTTAAATACTATTGTCCACTAAATATTGCTGTCCTCTTGTCAACATGTTAACACCAAGTTAATAGAGGGTAGTAGTTAAATGTTGCTGGCATCTATGTTGGTAAAATGTATTTTGCATAATAAGCCAACTAAGCAGACTTCTACGTCAGCTAATAAAGGCAAACTATATTTAGCTTAATAAGCTAACTAACTTGACTCCTGTAAGGCACATCCTCTAAATTCAGAGTTTTGATTATATACTGTACCTTACTTATATATATTATATATATATATTCTAGGTTATAGTAATGTTCCAAATGCGTACCACAATGGACTGCCTCACCTTCTCTTTTTCTTGTCACTCAAAAGAAAAGCTAGCAAGAAATAGCACCACCATGTTCATTTTAGCAGCTTGATCCACTGAAACCATATCCTTGTCAAGGTGATACTCAAATGAGTTTTGAGTTCTCCAATAATACAACGTAGTTCTTGGACCAATGATAAGCATCATGAGTAAGCAATCTACATTCAGTGACATTAAGAACAAGTTAGAGTTAGCTTAGGTGTAACCAAGTGTAAAACAAGTGACAAGTGGTCTCATTTCCTCATAGCCTTACATAAAATCTGACATTTTGCAACCAGTGGAGTCATCCCCTGCCATTAGAAAGAATGCAGGTTTAAGGCATTTCCACATTGGCTTCACTTTTCAGACCCGAAAGCTCACTGAATGTAGATTATTACCAGATCTTGTATTTAGTTGTGAAGTCTACAGTAAATTGTTTGCATCCGTAGTGCTGCAGTGGTGTTAACAATAGTCAGCTTCTGCTTGGTTTGGCAGCCCAATCCCTCACAGTGACCCAGAGGACACCTTCACTTTCTCCCTAAAGCCTGTCAGTGCCTCCTGGGCCATATGATCTGTTTCTACATGCAACACTGGCAACATGAATTATTCAATATATTATTATAATACCACAATATTTTTCCTCTCCTAGAATGTTGAATAATCTGAGAATTTTTCCATCGTTTCTCCTCTCAAATAGTCCATTAGCCATATTGTATGGCTGATTTAAGAGTTTTATTAACTCCCACAGCTACCGTCTGACCATTATTTCAAACATGAATTATTTGAAAATGAAACTGGATATAAAGTATGACCCTTGGGTTTTGTTTGACCTTTCCCTGTGCTCAAGGACGGGTAACCAATTAGTCCCGGTCAGACAACATTTGATGAGAAACAACTAAAGTTCAACATTTAATTTTCCCACTACACCTTCTTGTCAGGATCTTAAAGGAAAGATTCTGCTGAAGGCGAAGAAAATTGGCGGTCTGGAGGACAGTTTCAATGGGATGGTGGAAGACTCTCTGACCGGAGAGGTCAGCGATGAAGACGAGGTGGCTGAAATCGACGAAGATAACCTCCATCGTGAGAGTGTCCGTCGCAGGATTAAGGTAGGTCAGACTTCTTAACACACAGGGGCTCACCTCTTTGACCCAGACAGCCCATTTCACACAGTCTGATGAGCCAGCCTGATATAGAATCAGGATCTAGTATTTCAGTAATTTTTAGATTGCTGATGCAACACTGAAGCAAATCAGGAAGTGGATTTCAATGTATGAATGGAACACTTACTAGATTAAACTGAGTAATCCAAAATAAAGGCACTCCTTTTGATTAAATGGATCTTGTTAATTACAGTTGGTAGTTAGTGCAGATGTCCAATAAAGGTTGAACTGAGGGCAACTAGATTTGGTTGCAGAGCCTTGTAAACATTTTGCCTCTTATTCAAGGGTCTTCTCCGGTTCTTATTATTTAACTGATGCAACCTCTGTGGGGTTGTTCTTAAAGGATAACTTCGGTATTTTTCAACCTGGGCCCTATTTCCCCATGTGTATGTGTGTGTATGATTGATAGCTATAACTCGTTTTAAAATTGGTGCGGTATTGAGGGACGAGTTATAATGGTAGATATCGGGGCAAATTCGTCCATAAAAGTTTGTGCATTAGTGCTTTTTTTCACCACAGTCCGGCTCAGATCACCAGTGTAATCTCTGTCAACAGTATGTTTCACTTACTGCTTGCTGTGTGTGACAACATCTCGCGGGATCTTGTTTGTTGCCGGAAGAAAACAGGAGTCATGCTGAGAGCCGGTCAAAGCTGAGTTAGCTGTCCTGGAGTTCAGTTGAAAGTTTTACTGCAACTATTGAAACGAATGGTTCGTGTTTTTGCTTCGCCGAAGTGCAAGAACAGGATGTCGTGCAACACCCTGTACAGCTTTTACAGGCTGACTTTGTCGGACAGCAACATGCTGAAGTTGTGGCTAATTGTGCTACAACTGGATGCTAACGCTCCTGTCCAGACCAAGGGGGGAGTTGTGGGTTTCAGAGGTGAGGATCACTTCCGCGTTCAAAAAGCTGCAGTTCCTCGTCTGCCGCTGGGGGCTGGCTCCAAAAGGGAGCAATTCTCCATAGACCCCCATGTTAAAATAGCCAACTTTACAGCCTTAGAAAACATATTTACAGCCTGGTACATTTTTTTGTTTTTGGTCTCTCTAATAGTTTCCACCTCCGTGAACACTCTGAGGGGGGTGAATTTTTTTGTACCACAACCGTTTTAATCTAATTTAGGCTTAAAATTCTTGCATAAATTAGGGCGTGGTTATGTTGAGTGACAGCTCCATGGACCGACACTGGCAGTTAGCTCTTTGCTAAAGCATCGGCTGAGCTAGGCGGCTACATCCAGCGGCCTCCGGCTACCTCCAGCGGTTGACAGGGGCTGCAGTGTCCGTGTTTGTTTGCCAGTGTTCGGATAGATGTTGTGACAGTATGGCTTGTTGTAGTGTACACTGTAGTAACCGACCGTCGGAGTCTGTGTTGCAGTTTTTTCCGTAAGTAAATTTCTCACTATTTTACCTGGATGTTTGCACTAATCAGCATGTATTATCATATTTTGCCGCTGGCTTATGACTTAATTGCTGATTTATGGTCGCTGCTGATACAGATAGAGGACCGGAGCAGCTAATGTTAGGAACGCTGTTGCGGTGTGTTTCCTGCTCTAAGAGTCCGTTTATCGCGTTTATTTTTCTGTTTAAAAAGTCCGACATTGCAGACAGAGCAGCTCTGTCAGTGAGCGGCTGCTGCTGTAACTGTAAGTGGATGGAGGCAGCGGTGAAAGCCGGTAAATATTAAATATTAAACATTTTAATATAGTATTATTATTATCATCATCATTTTTGTTGTTATCATTAATAATAATGACAATAATAATAATGCTTTTTAACGTTTAAATATATTTT